>CM028367.1:45591098-45896098 GCA_016624345.1 Platycodon grandiflorus | reverse complement strand
TAAGTGAAGTAATTTTCAAATCTAATTTTCAAAATTTTAAATAGGCTATTCAACCCCCCCTTCTAGCCTATTTGAGCACCTTGGGCCCTAACAATTGGTATTAGAGCCTAACTCTTTGAAAAACAAGTTTTTCCAAGATTAAACTCTTGAGAGATTAAAGATCCAATGGCTGTTCATCAAATGTTGGAAACTTCAAATGTGAATCATTGTCCTGTATTGGATGAAGTTCACTTTGATATCTGGAAAGACAAGGTTAAAAGGCATATGAATTCTATTGACAAATGTTTATGGAAATGTGTTACAGATGGACCAAGAATTCCTATGAAGCCGAACACTCTAGCTGCACTTGATCCTACTGCTGATCCTGAGATTCCAAAGCCAGAAGAAGAATGTGATGAAGAAGATAGAAAGAATGATGCTCTGGATGGAAAGGCTATCAACATCATCAACAACTGTGTAGATATAAGCACCTACCAGCAGATTATCAATCTGGATACAACCAAAGAAATGTGGGAAGCTATATTGGAATATCTTGTAGGTGATGGAGAAACAAGGAACAACAAGCTATACACTTGCATCCAGAAGTTTGATTCATTCAAAAAGGATCCTAAAGAGACTCTCCGACGTGCCTACGACAGATTTTACGAGGTAGTAAATTCTTGCTATTCTTTAGGTAAGAAATGTGAAAAGAAAGAAATAAACATGAGATTTCGTAATGCACTAGGCAGTTTATGGCATGTAAAGATTACTGCCATGAAAGAATCAAAAGACTTGAATAAATTGTCTCTTAGAAATCTTTATGCAAGTCTTTCAATTTATGAGCTTGAAATCCAGCAAGCTCAAGAAATGGAAAAGAGTTAAAAATCTATCTTTACCAGCCATATCTGTTGAACATTCTTGTTCTACACCTGATGAAGCCCCATCTACATCTAGTGATGGTTATGATATTCTTTCTGACGAAGCTTTTGCCATGTTTGTAAAGAAACATCAACGTTTCAAAAGGTTTAACAAATCATCTTATAAGCAGTCTCCTTACAAGACTGCTGCTCCTACAAAAACAACTGCTCATAATAAGACTATTGTTAACCAAAAAGAAAATGAGCTTGTTTGTTTTAATTGTAGGAAGCCAAGTCATTTTGCTTCAAAATGCCCAAGGCCAAAATATGAATTTTACAAAAAACGTCCCGATTCTAAATTTAAAAAACAAAAAGGGATGGTGGCTGAGGACATTGATAAAAGCAACTTGCCCACTTGGTGTGATACAGATTCGGATGAGGATGATTCCCGTGACTTTGCTGAGGAGGCAAATATATGTCTTATGGCCAGGGAATCACCCCATGACTCTGTAAGATCACTAACATTTCAACAGGATGATAGCGATGATGATGAACTCAATGAACCTTCAAGGGGAGAACTCATTAAAGCCAACAAAGACATGCTGGAAGAATTTTCCAAATTTAAAACTGCCTATGTAAAATTGGCCAAAAAGCATGAGTTGGTTGTCTCTAAAAAATCTACCTTGATGTCTGAGATCAAAGATCTCAATAGACAACAAGCAGAGAATATCAAGACTCAAAAGGAGAACAAAGCATTAACTGAAAAAGTAGAATTCCTACTTGGACACATAAAGAAAATTAATTCTGAGAAAGATGACCTTCAAAAGGTTGTTAATACTTGGAATAATTCAAAAGGAAATTTTGATACCATTCTTTCAAAACAAAAATCTCTTGATGACAAAACTGGTATCGATTTCCAAAATGAATTCTATGTAGGAAGTTCATCTGGTTCTCAAGAAAATGAGACAGCTGAAGTGATTGCTAAAGAAATGGCTGAAGAAGTTGTCTATGATCAGCACTCTTCTCAAAAGGGAAAGCAATGACTTGGTTTTAACAAAGTTCCATATATTTATTCTAAAAACAAACCACACAAGTCCAAGGGTAAGAAATCTGTCAACACCTATGACATTGCTAATAGGGAGATTGAGAATCATAGATCTGCAATCAGACATCCCGTAAAAACAGTGATGACTGATACCAAGTCAAAAAACTCTCAACTCAAGCCTATTAAATTTGTCAAAGGGAAGACTGCTAACTCCAACCCTGCTGATAAAAAGCTTAAAGGAATTTTGCATGAAAATGTAAAATATTTTGATAAAAGGTCTGCTATTATAAAGACCAATATCACTAGAATGTTGCATTATCAACCTAAATCCAATAAGCCGGCTATTAGTAAATCGGTCATTCTCAAGACTGCTGATAGTAAGAAAACTCCTAAAAAAATTATCAAACATGTTCAAGGTTTTCATAACTGCTTATTTTGCAAAGGTCATGGTCACAAGATTCATGAATGCCTTCTGAGATTCATACCTAAACCCAAAGGGTTCACACCTCCTAAGGTTAAACAGGTATGGGTTCCAAAAGGTCACTAACCCTCAGGACCCAAAAATAAACTGAGGACCATGTTCTTAAATGATTAAATTTCAGGAATGCTTCATGGCTGTTAATGAGGAGGAGAAAGATTTATGGTATCTGGATAGTGGCTGCTCAAAGAACATGACTGAAAATCAGAATCTTCTCTCAAGCATTGTTGAAGCTAAAGGTTCCTCAGTAATTTTTGGTGATAATTCCAAAGGGAAGACAGTTGGCTATGGAAACATCGTTCGAAAAAATCTTTCCATAAGCAAAGTATCTCTGGTTGAAGGCTTGAAGCATAATCTTCTAAGTATATCACAATTCTGTGACAAGGGATTAATATGTCAATTCACTGCAAATCATTGCTTCATCAAGGACAGTGAGACCTGTTCAACAATCTTGACTGGTTTCTGAAAAGGAAATGTGTATGTGGTTGATTTGAATGCTGTTGGGAGAAAATCAAGTCTGCGTTTGATTGCAAAAACATCAAATGATAATTGTTGGCGATGGCACAAAAGACTTAGTCATCTCAACTTCAAGTATTCATCTAAGTTATCAAAGGACAACTTGGTTGTTGGTCGGCTGAAGATATCAGCATATCATGATAAGCTGTGTAAAGCATGCCAGCTGGGAAAATTATCTAAGTCGTCATTCAAAAGCAAACCATGCTTATCAACAACCAGAACGCTACAACTCCTTCACATGGACTTATTCAGACCATTTACTACTATTAGTCTTGGTGGTAGCAAATACACTTTAGTGGTTGTTGACGACTATTCTAGATTTACCTGGGTTGAAATGTTGTCTTCTAAAGATGAAGCCTATGACATCATAACAACACTCTTCAGAAGACTGCAGACTCAGAAACTGGATGACATTGCTGATATCAGATCAGACAATGGAACAGAATTCAAGAATAATGGTAGAGCCAAATATTGTGACGACCATGGAATTGGTCACAATTTCTCAGCTGCTGGTACACCTCAACAGAATGGAGTGGCTGAAAGGAAGAACAAAACTCTTATTGAAGCTGCGAAAACTATGATTGCTGAAGCACGGCTGCCTATGTACTTCTGGGCTGAAGCTGTAAACACAGCCTGCTTCACTCAAAACAGGTCTATGATCAATAAGTTTCATAACAAAACTCCATATGAAATTTGGAGAGGTAGGGCACCCAATATCAGTTTCTTCAAAATATTTGGATGCAAATGCTATGTTCTTTACAATGGAAGAGAACATAGAGGTAAGTTTGAATCCAAAAGTGATGAAGGAATATTTCTGGGATATACAAAATTTTCAAAAGCGTATAGAGTTTATAATAAAATCTCTCTTAAAGTTGTTGAATCTGTTCATGTCTCTTTTGATGAATTTGATTTTATTGGGCCACATATGGCTCCTAAGGTGTCTCATGATTCCGATGAGTATGAGACAGGTACAGATCAGCCAAGTTCAAAATCTGCTGAAGCTACATCTTCACAAATTCATCCAAGGATTAACTTGATAGAACCTCCAAGAGGCGATAGTGGACAAGCTAACTTTGACTCAGAAAATCCAGAATCCACTATTCCTTTTATGCCAGAAGTATTTCAACCTGTATTAGAATTAACATATCCTCTTGAAAACCAAGCTTCAAACACTCCCACCTCTTAAGAACTAACCTCTGTTGATAATATCAGACAAGATTTACCTACTAAAATTCGAGAAGTTAAAGACCATCCTGTCAGTCAAATCATCAGTGATCTTAACATTGGTGTTCAGACTAGACAAGCTTCAAGGAATGAATGCATGTATTCTACAGCATTTGTTTCAAACGTTGAACCCAAGAAGATAGATGAAGCTCTAGAAGATTCAAGCTGTGTGGAAGCTATGCAAGAAGAGTTGAACCAATTCAACAGATGCCAAGTTTGGTCACTAGTTCCTAGACCCAAAGGACAAATAGTAATCAGAACAAAGTGGGTCTTTAGAAACAAGATGGACGAAAATGGAAATATCACCAGGAATAAGGCTAGACTTATAGCTCAAGGTTACAGACAGGAGGAGGGAATTGACTATGATGAGACATTCGCTCCTGTTACAAGATTAGAAGCCATCAGACTATTCCTAGCCTATGCATCCTTTAAAGAATTCAAAGTATATCAAATGGATGTTAAGAGTGCATTTCTCAATGGAGTCTACGTGGAACAACCACTTGGTTTCATTGATAACTCAAGAAGAGAAGACATATACAAGCTGAGGAAAGCACTATATGGACTTAAGCAAGCTCCAAGGGCTTGGTATGAGACCCTTTCAAAGTTTTTAATAACCTAAGGCTTTGTGAGAGGTCAAATTGATACTACTCTTTTTATTATGAAGCATAAAGGTCATTCTTTACTTGTGCAAATTTATGTTAATGATATTATATTCGGTTCTACTAATGAGAATCTTTGCAAAAGATTTGGAAAGCTTATGCAGAGTAAATTTGAAATGAGCATGATGGGAGAACTCAATTTCTTCCTAGGACTTCAAATTCAATAAAGCTCAACCGGTATCTTCATTAATCAAGCCAAATATGCAAAGGATCTTATCAAGGAATTTGGACTTGAAAATGCAAACAGTTTTAGCACACCTATGGCTACTAACTGTCATCTTGACAAAGATGAAAAGGGCAAGAAAGTGGACATGACTCTTTATAGAGGCATGATTGGCTCACTTTTATATTTAACTGCTAGTAGGCCTGATATTATGTTTGCTGTTTGTGTATGTGTTAGATTTCAAGCAGATCCAAAGGAGTCTCACTTGCAGGTTGTCAAACGAATCATCAAATATCTAATTGATACATCTAACTTGGGTATTTGGTATCCAAGGAATTCATCATTTAACCTTATAGGCTATTCTCATGCAGACTTTGCTGCTTGTAAAGTTGACAGGAAAAGCACTTGTGGAACATGTCAATTCCTAGGGAATAGACTTATCTCATGGTCCAGTAAAAAGCAAACATCTGTTTCAACCTCAACAACTGAAGCAGAATACATAGCTGCTGCTCACAGTTACTGTGGATTAAACAGCAACTGGTAGATTACGAGATCAAGAATGCTGATTGTCCTATAATGTGTGATAATACATCAGCTATCTCAGTCTCCCAAAATCCTGTTATGCACTCCAAAACAAAGCACATAGACGTGAGATATCATTTCTTAAAGGATCATGTGGAAAAAGGTAACATCAACATGCAGTATGTATTTACTGATCAACAGTTAGCTGATATTTTCACCAAACCACTTGACTCAATTTGCATATTTAAGAGGAGAGCTTGGTATGCTCGATCTCAATCCTTAATCATTTGGAGAATGTTCTAATTTATTACACTTTATCTACTTATAGAACTGCCTATCTTATCAGTTAAGTGTGACTCTGCCTAATATTATAGGACAACCATAAGTAAGTACTTTTCTTTTCTGATCGGCCATCTTCAATAATAATAAGTTAAAATCCAACGTTATATGAACAATCACTTTTCATGACATTAAATGCGGACTTTAAAATTTTTTAAATGTCACTTATTGAAAACTGTCAGAAGTATAAAAAGTGAATTCACAAAATTGACTGTTCACTATTTGTAAAAACCGCCTTTCGTATTTTCTAAATTCTGCTATAACTTCAAGATCAAAAGCTTCAGAAATCATCAATCTTTTATCTCGATTCTTGCATCAATCTTCAATGGTGAGTAACATTACCTTCTTACATTTACTCAATTCAAGTTTTATTTTGATAAAAATTATAACTTTCTCACTCATATGAACTGTTTGGTTCTTGCGTAATAGATAAATTGCGAATGCTTGATTTCATGACATTATATCGATAATGACTAATCTCTGAATACGAAATATGTTTAAAGTCATTTATGAGGGCATATTTCAATTCATACTGTTGTGTTTCCTGAGTATGATAGAATCTGCTCTTTTCTAAAACCCTGTCGATGAACTGTGCTATTAATAAACTTGTGTCTATTAGAATATATTGGGTTTGAATTTGAACAGTGCATGTTTTTTAAAGAACTGCTGAATATTTTTCTGATTGTACATATAGGCAACAACACAATCCTCTACCTCTGCCAGCATTACCAATAAAATAGGACAACTTTCAAGAGCTGTTAAAGCTTTCTGAAATCCCTATCAAAAACCTTCCAAGAACAAGTTATCATCTAGGAATGACCATTGATGCTGAATCAGTCCAAAGATATTCTTCTGAAGAAGCCCTGTTAAAAGATCTAGAAGAATGTGGTCTTCTTCCACTCTTTCAGCTAAACGACACGCACTACAGTACTGCTATTGCTGAAGAGTTCTACACAAGGATGACTCTTTCTCCTCCTCCTACTTTCAAAGATGAGAAGGTTAACATGAGCTATATCAAAGGCTATATTAGAGGCCGTCTGATCAAGTTAACCTACAAGAATATTGGTTATATTTTAGGATTGCCTATGGAAGGCAAATTAGAATTAACTGCTGAGGAATCTGTGTCGCGACCCGACCCGAGATCCGATGTGAATCTCGTTCGGTCCGCGAGTAAATGGAGAAACACAAAAGTAGCATCTCAAAATTTTCTTTTAAAAAGGATGCAAAGTCATGAGAAAACCCTGTAATGCACGTGCAAGTTTTCTTTAAAACAACAAGATCTTTAAAACAATACTAAACCTCAACAGCGAGACAACATGCCGGAGAACAACACGTTAGCTAGCAATAACTACCACGAGCTAACAGGCTCGGTATGTGTATAAACCATATCAGAGTGTGCAGAATTTAAAGTTAATAAATATATACAACAGCACGGCAACCATGCCGGCACAACAAAAGAATATAACAAATAATAGTCGAGACTACTACCCAACAAATACATTGTTTAAATAACAAGTACACCCTCGGCCTCACCAAAAGAAAATACTAGGCACAAGGTGCACTATCAAAAGAAGACGTCCAACTGGAACTGAACTCGAGCGACTAGGGATTCCTCGCCGGCCCTTGATCTAAGGAAAACAAATAAACACGAAACGGGGTGAGTCGAAACTCAATAAGCTACTAATGCAAAAATATGGCATGCTAGATGCAAGACAATAAATATAACAAGTACTCATGTCATCACGAAACCATTTCAATACAAACAAAAGTAACAAGTGTTGCACATAGCCAAACAACCCCATACTACACGAGAGGCTCGACGATCGCCAACCGTCCCATACCGGTTGGAAACCATGACCAACATTCGCTCATACAGGAAGCCCATAAGAGCTATACGTAAACAATTTACAAAGGATACGGCATCGAAGTACACCTCCGACCAAACCAATACTTCCAACCAACCAACCGATATTATACCAAATGTAGAGCCGTTGTTGACGTGCTCGAACAAGAAAACCAAATTACATAACACATTGTGAACCATCTTCTGTGTTCACGTCGACGGGAGATTTCGGTCCCTACAACCCACGAATCAACCACGGATATAGCTTACCATGGTTGCGTTTATTCCATACAACAAATGGCGCTATACCCCTACCGTGGCCAACGGTAGGGCGAGGCCCGATGTATTGGCCTTCAACTATTACGTAGCCCCAGCTCCCGCAATAATCGAGCGTCAATACACCGCCAACACATATGCCATGGACTTAACTAAATGCACAAGTAGATGTTTACTCAACATTTAAAATAAAAGGGTCATACTCCAAAGTAGGGAGTATACCACAACAATAACATTCAACAATGATACGAATGTCACAAGTGAGTTATAATAATCTCACACCACAATTAACCAACTTATAAAAATTACGACAATTTACGTAATATCAAAACACACAACCGGTGTAACCAAATTTCCAAACGAATCACTCGAATCATCCAAGAATTCCCAAATCACACATGTGGTCTCATAAATTATGATATCCTAACGAACTCCGTTAGAGTCATTTTTGGTTTCTAATGAGTTCGAGTTTACGCGAATTAATCATACCGTAAACTTAACAATTACTAATCATATTTCACATTTCTAACATGTAAACATGAGTCTCCAAACACAACCAAAAAGTCAACCACGAATTTAAAAAGTCAATATAGTCAAACATACTCAAAATTGATGATTTCTAACATATTTCATCAAATAACAAGTCTAGGATGAAGAACAACTCATAAGTGAGGAAGAACAAGGGATAGTAGCTTACCTCAACAAGAGAATTTACCCAATAAATTTAAAATTCAAGCTTGGTAATGGAGTCCCCTAGTCCTTAGCAACCTTTTGGTGGTCTTGCATGTAAGAATCTGTGGTTGGATTGAGAGGACTAGGCACACACACACACACACACACTAATCTCACTATGAATCTCTCACACTATCTCTCAACACACCATGAATGAATTATGTGGAGAAGTGGTGTTTGTGTGTGTCCCCTTAGTGGTTTTAGGAGAGAAAAATAGCTAGTCAAAGGCCTTGGTACGTTTAAGTTGGTTAAGGGGCGAAATAGTCCAGCTTTAAAAAGTCAAGAAAACAGAGTTTTAACAAACTGGACACGGGGCGGCCGCCTAGGCCCTCGCCTAGGCGCTCGCGCAGGCTCCAGAATTCCCAACCTCAAGTTTCTGGCTTTTGAGCGCTCGCCCTTGCTCCAGTGCACCCAAATTCACGAAATGTGCTCTAGAAAAGCCCTAAACTGATGTCCAATAGTCCCATGATGGTTCTAACACTTAAGTAAAGTTAAAACACTAAGCAGATGTCTCCGAAAAGTCCCAAAACCAAGCTAAACAAGTAATACACTAAATCAAATGCAATATGACTATGAAACTCTTAACGCATATCCATACACTTGAAAAGTGTACAACAAACTCAATTGCAAGTACATTTGAATGATATTTACACATGAAATGACGATGTTAATATAAAAGATGTAAACATAGAATGAATGCGAATGATGCAAATAGTGCGGGCGTTACATCCTCACCCCCTTAGAATAAATTCATCCGCGAATTTACTTACCAAACTCAACGAATAGGGATGGGTACTTCGCACGCATCTCTTGTTCTAATTCCCAAGTGGCCTCCTCGATGTTATGACTCCTCCACAAGACTTTCACAAGGGGAATAGATTTCGACCTCAACACTTGTTCCTTTGTATCAAGTATTCTCACGGGTTGCTCAACATAGGAAAGATCGGGTGTCAAGTCTATCGGCTCATACTCCAATATGTGCGATGCATCCGATAAGTACTTTCTCAACATAGACACATGGAACACCGCATGAACGCTCGACATCGACGGTGGTAGGGCAAGTCTATAGGCCAACTTTTCAACCCTTTCCAAAATCTCAAACGGACCAATGAACCTTCGAGTCAATTTCCCTTTCTTACCAAATCTCTTGACTCCGATTCGTGGCGAGACTTTTAAAAACACATGATCGCCTACCTCGAATTCAAGATCCCTTCGTCGATGATCCGCATAGCTCTTTTGTCGACTCTGAGCCGTTTTCAACCTTTCTCGGATAAGCTTCACACTCTCAACTGATTCATGAACCATGTCAGGACCCCATAACTTTGCTTCGCCGACTTCATCCCAACAAATTGGAGAACGACACTTTCTTCCATATAGAGCTTCATAAGGAGCCATCTCAATAGTCGATTGATAGCTGTTGTTGTACGCGAACTCTATCAATGGTATGTGTGAATCCCAAATCCCCTTGAAATCCATCGAACATGCTCGCAACATGTCCTCAAGTATCTCTATGGTCCTCTCAGATTGTCCGTCTGTCTGTGGATGAAATGCCGTGCTAAGAGTTAACTTTGTATCCAAAGCATTCTGAAGTGATTGCCAAAATCGCGAAGTGAACCGTGGATCTCGATCTGACACTATGCTAACTGGCACCCCATGTAACCTAACAATCTCCTGTATATACAAGGTATCAAGTTTCTCCATCGAGTATGTCATCGTAATAGGAAAGAAATGTGCCGATTTGGTCAACCTGTCAATAATAACCCAAACCGCATCATGACCTCTACGAGTCCGTGGCAACCCTGTCACAAAGTCCATCACTATATTCTCTCATCTCCATTCTGGAATCTCCAATGGTTGTAACAATCCTACTGGTCGTTGGTGTTTTGCTTTTATTCTTTGACAAGTCAGGCACCTTGATACAAACTTGGCCACCTCTCTCTTCATACCACTCAACCAAAAGTTCTTTTTCAAATCTTGATTCATTTTAGTACTCCCCGGATGAATCGTGTATCTAGACTTGTGGGCTTCCTCCAATACTTGCCTTTTAACTTCATCAATCGCCGGTACGCAAACTCTATTTCGAAACATAAGGACACCTTCACTGTTCTTCGAGAAATCTGTTTTTTTCCTTTATTCAGCCCATCAATCAATGTTTTCAATTTCGGGTCATCCTCTTGTGTTTCTTTAATTCTTTGGATCAATACTGGCGTAGCCCGAAGGTTAGCAAAAATCACTCCCTGTCTCGATCTACATGGACCCCAATCTCGAACATCCTCAAGCATTTTCCATTCACGAGTCATCAAGCAAGACATGTACACCTTTCGGCTAAGTGCATCCGCTACCACGTTAGCTTTCCCTGGATGATACAAGATAGTACAATCGTGATCCTTAAGCCGTTCCATCCATCTCCGCTGTCTATTGTTCAACTCTTTTTAAGAAAATATGTACTTGAGACTCTTGTGGTCAGTGACCACTTCGAACTTAGCTCCATATAGGTAATGTTTCCACTTGTGTAGAGCAAAGATGATCTCAGCTAACTCAAGGTCGTGGGTTGGGTAATTCTGTTCAAATGAAGTCAACTTCCGAGAAGCATACGCTATCACTCTCCCATTCTGCATCAAAACACAACCCAAACCCTCTTTCAAAGCATCACTGTATATCACTAACCCATCCTGTCCGTTCGGTAGTGCCAAGATCGGAGCCGTGGTCAACCTCCTTTTCAGCTCTTGGAAACTCGCTTCGCATTTATCATCCCATACAAAGGGTTTATTCTTTTGTGTTAAGTTCGTCATCGAAGTTGCAATTTTAGAAAACCCTTCAATGAACCTCCGATAATAACCCGCCAAACCCAAGAAGCTTCGAATCTCCGTCACCGACTCAGGTCTTTCCCAATTCACCACTACCTCAATCTTAATTGGATCCACCGAAATACCATTACCCGAAACCACATGGCCTAGAAAAGAGATCTCCTTGAGCCAAAATGCACACTTACTAAACTTCGCATACAACTTCTTTTCCCTCAATACCGACAATACCAACCTCAAATGTTTCTCGTGCTCCTCTCGGGACTTTGAGTACACAAGAATATCATCGATGAATACCACCACAAAACAATCCAAATAAGGCAAGAAAATTCTATTCATTAGATCCATAAACACCGCTGGTGCATTTGTCAACCCAAATGGCATTACCACAAACTCGAAGTGCCCGTATCGAGTCCGAAATGCTGTCTTTGGTATATCTTCCGCCCGAACTTTCAATTGGTGATAACCGCTTCGAAGATCAAATTTGGAGTACACGACAGAGCCCTGTAGTTGGTCAAATAGATCATCAATGTGTGGAAGAGGATACTTGTTTTTAATGGTCACCTGATTTAACTCCCTGTAATCAATGCACAATCTCAAGGAACCATCTTTCTTCCTTACAAACAATACCGGTGCACCCCACGGCGATACACTCGGCCTAATAAAACCCCAATTCAGCAATTCTTCCAATTGTACCTTTAATTCCTTCAATTCTGCCGGTGCCATGGGATACGGTGCCTTTGACAATGGAGCGGTACCTGGCAGTAATTCAACACAAAATTCCAACTCTCTATCCAGAGGCAAATCATATTCAGATGAAAATACATCCAGAAATTCACGTACAATTGGAACATCCTCCAACACAACAACTTTTTTTGATTTATCAACCACACATGCCAAATACCCTGTACACCCATGTGATAATAATTTTCGAGCTTTCAAAGCCGATATCATATGAATACCACTCATGCATTTATCACCCTCAAACATAAACGAAGGCATACCAGGAAATTCAAATGTAAGAATTTTCTTACGACAATTAACCATGGCATGATGAGTGTGCAACCAATCCATACCCAAAATGACATCAAAATCACAGATGGGCAGAACTACCAAATCCGCAAGCAAAACATGGCCATCAATAACAACTTCACATGCACGATGAACATCAGAAGCAACTAGGCACTTTCCCATCGGAATAGACACCTCTAACACATAAGACAATGATTCAGGCATAGAATGCAAATGGCATGCAAAGTGAGATGCAATGTAGGAATGCGATGACCCTGGATCTATAAGTACTCGGGCTCGCTCTCTCGAGACAAACAATGTACCTCCTATAACGTTTGGAGCATCAGGAACACCCTTCTGATCTAAAGTGAACACTCGACCCTAGACTCTCGGTCGACCATCGTTGTTCCTTTTTACCCCCGTGTTCTATTGTGCACCACCTTGAGGTAACCCTCTGTTCCTCGGACAGTCCTTTTGAAAATGTTTGTCGTCACCACATAACAAGCACTTGCCCTGTTTCATCCAACACCTCTCTTCTGTGTGCCCCGACTTCTTGCAAAAGTTACAGACAAACCTCGATTCTCGTTGTCCTTGGCCTGTCTGACGATCCACATTCTTTCCTTTGCTCGAAGTCCCGCCTACATTATGTTTCTTCCAATTTTTCTGTGATGCCTGCTGGTTTCCCACTGTATTACTTGGCTTACTCCGGTGCTCCTCGATGTCATGTTCAATCTTATAAGCTTTATCCACTGCGCTTTGGTAACTGGGCAGATCAAGCGGTAACAATTGCTTACGATACTCCGTTCTCAACCCCTTCACAAATCGATAAACTTTCTTTTCCGCCGTCGGAATTGAGTGTGAGCAATACTGTGCCAATGCCATGAACATAGCAGAATATTGACCCACTGATAACTCCCCTGTTCAAGGCTAAAAAACTCTACCTCCTTTTTTGCTTGCACCACATACGGAACAAAATGGTTTCTGAACTGTCGCAAGAAGAGTTCCCTTGTTCGATCCACACCTTCTTGCATCCAACTTGCTTCAAGCACCCGCCACCAATGTTCAGCGGCGTCTTCTAACTTAAAAGCTGCAAACTTGACTTTATCACCGTCGGTACAGTCAATTGCTGCAATAATTTTCTCGATCGACTCTATCCACCTTTTCGCCTTCATTGGATCAGGCTCCCCGTCATAGCTTCGTGGTTTCATCTTCAGGAATCTCCCTAACCTCCGATCATAGTCCCCATTGCCCCCAGCTGGTTGGGCTATCCTGTGACCTCCTGCCTGTCCCAAACCTGCCATAGCCTGTCTTTGTAACTATATGTTTTGCCTATTCATCTCCATCATCGATTGCATAAACCCTTGCATCATGTTCACAATCCCCTCATTCTGATTTACTAGTATCTCAGGCTGTACATCCGGCTGTCCCGTAGGTTGAACCCTAGGTTGTGTAGGTGGTGGAGTATTACCCTGTTCAGCTGACGTAATCCTGGCCCCACTCGAGCCACCTTCCTCAGTACTAGTACCATGTCTAGTCTCAACCATGATTAAACACCGGCAGTAAACACTCGACGTTAACGACTTAAACACACAACTAACCCTCCTAAGCCAAAGATTCTCTCCCGGCTAGCTAACTTATGCTCTGATACCAATTGTCGCGACCCGACCCAAGATCCGATGTGAATCTCGTTCGGTCCGCGAGTAAACGGAGAAACACAAAAGTAGCATCTCAAAATTTTCTTTTAAAAAGGATGCAAAGTCATGAGAAAATCCTGTAATGCACGTGCAAGTTTTCTTTAAAACAACAAGATCTTTAAAACAATACTAAACCTCAACAGCGAAACAACATGCCGGAGAACAACACGTTAGCTAGCAATAACTACCACGAGCTAACAGGCTCGGTATGTGCATAAACCATATCAGAGTGCACGAAATTTAAAGTTAATAAATATATACAACAGCACGGCAACCATGCCGGCACAACAAAAGAATATAACAAATAACAGTCGAGACTACTACCCAACAAATGCATTGTTTAAATAATAAGTACACCCTCGGCCTCACCAAAAGAAAATACTAGGCACAAGGTGCACTACCAAAAGAAGACGTCCAACTGGAACTGAACTCGAGCGACTATGGATTCCTCGCCGGCCCTTGATCTAAAAAAAACAAATAAACACGAAACGGGGTGAGTCGAAACTCAATAAGCTACTAATGCAACAATATGGCATGCTAGATGCAAGACAATAAATATAACAAGTACTCATGTCATCACGAAACCATTTCAATACAAACGAAAGTAACAAGTGTTGCACATAGCCAAACAACCCCATACTACACGAGAGGCTCGACAATCGCTAACTGTCCCATACCGGTTGGAAACCACGACTAACATTCGCTCATACAGGAAGCACATAAGAGCTATAAGTAAACAAGTTACAAAGGATACGACATCAAGGTACACCTCCGACCAAACCAATACTTCTAACCAACCAACCGATATTATACCAAATGTAGAGCCGTTGTTGACGTGCTCGAACAAGAAAACCAAATTACATAACACATTGTGAACCATCTTCTGTATTCACGTCGACGGGTGATCTCGGTCCCTACAACCCAAGAATCAACCACGGATATAGCTTACCATGGTTGTGTTTATTCCGTACAACAAATGGCGCTATACCCCTACCGTGGCCAACGGTTGGGCGAGGCCCGATGTATAGACTTCGACTATTACGTAGCCCCAGCTCCCGCAATAATCGAGCGTCAATTCACCGCCAACACATATGCCATGGACTTAACTAAATGCATAAGTAGATGTTTACTCGACACGGGGCGGCCGCCTAGACCCCCGCCTAGCCGCTTGCGCAGGCTCCAGAATTCCCAATCTCAAGTTTCTGCCTTTTGAGCGCTCGCCCAGGCGCTCGCCCTTGCTCCAGTGCACCCAAATTCACGAAATGTGCTCTAGAAAAGCCCCAAAATGATGTGCAATAATCCCATGATGGTTCTAACACTTAAGTGAAGTTAAAACACTAAGTAGAGGTCTCTGAAAAGTCCCAAAACCAAGCTAAACAAGTAATACACCAAATCAAATGCAATGACTATGAAACTCCTAACACATATCCATACACTTGAAAAGTGTACAACAAACACAATTGCAAGTACATTTGAATGATATTTGCTCATGAAATGACGATGTTAATATAAAAGACGTAAACGTAGAATGAATGCGAATGATGCAAATAGTGCGGGCGTTACAATCTGCCCAAGCGTGGGACATGATGAGAGGATCCACACATCCTGAGCCCTATGCTGAAATGTTTCGAAATCTATTCCCTGAGGGTCCATATCATATCAGTCATCTTCTTGACAAAAACATCTTGTTCAAGAATGGATCAAGGGATATCTTTACTTCTCAACAGCTGATGTGGACAAAAGCTGTTGTTCTTCGCAAACAGCTTAATTAGGCCAAGATTGTATTCTCAATGATATTTCAGAGTGTGGCTGATGTTCAAGCCAATCCAGCTATGAAGAGACCCTTTGTTAGGGTAATCAATGTTCTCATGCAGGGATTCGAGGAAATTAGAAAATGGCCAGTGATGATCTCATCAAGGTGACTAACACCTATGTCTTCACTGCTAACAATATTTCCCGATACAAAGAAGACTTAGCCAAAAGGGCTGCTGTTGCTACTTCAACAATTGCTGGTCCTTCCTCTCAAATCAAGAAAAGTAAGAAGAAAGTGACATACTCTTCTGAGGGACTTCCTACTCAGGAGGAGCTAAAGCCACTAGGTGCTAAACTCTGAAGATTTCGATCTGACAAGGCTCGACCATGATCCCTATGAGCCTGATGAACCATCCCTAAAAAGGCAAAAACAATCGTCCCCTAAACCTAAACAGAAACCTTCAAAGTCCAAGAAGGCTGTTGAACATGATACCTCAACCTTTCAACCAGCTATTCTTAAAACCACCATCCACACTTCCACCAAAACCTATTTTAGACCCCGTCAAGCCAAAATCCAAACAAACTTTACATCCTACCGATGAAACTTTTGGCCTATCCAAACCTACTGTCACACCTCCTTCTGCTCAAGACATCCCATCATCGGACAACCTCCGATCTGATCCCACTCCTCCAATTTCTTTAAAACCTAAGCATGGCAAACGCATAAAGAAAAGTGCCAAAAAGGCAAAGTTCGTGCCTTCTTCCACTCCTTTTGCTGACCAACCATCAATGTCTCCTACTTCTCTCACTCCTACTGCCTTAGTCAATCCACCTCTCTTCTGATCCTTCTCCTCTAATCAATTCCAAATGCCCTCTACCTTTTTCTCCTGAACAACCTACTCTAAAGCGTACCAAACACAACCCTTACAGCCATCTTCACCCTGATGTCCAAGAACTGCTCTTCTTCAAGGACAGTTGACCTAAGCCCAACCCCGCCGACACAGATCCTTTCCTATCCACTCTAGACTACCCCAAACGGATCCCTTGCCAACCTATGTCTGCTGGGGAAATTGTTCTCAAGTATGGCTCTTTCTACGACCCTCTTCCTCCCTCCAGGTCCCAACAATTCTTTCTGTACAACTCTGCCATTCAGGATCTTCTGATCTTTAAACAGTGGACAGCTATTCACGAGGATCTAGGACTTTCCCCTCCTACCAAATCAGACATATCTTCATTTCTCTCTCTTCCAAAGTCGCCTATCACTACCATAATAAGCCATCCTTCCATTCTCACCAAGTCTATAGTTTACAATTTCTTTGACGTAGTTACTACCTATATTGGCTTTAACCCTCGTTTCCATGTCCTATTATGCTCTATTCACATACCCACTCCCTTCAACCTTCCTGTCTTTATTCACTCCCAATTCTTCGATGCATATATTGAAAAACTTTTCCCTATCCCTCGAGTCTGGCTCTACCTGCCAGGTACCTCACCTCCCACACCTCTCAAACCCCTCCCTGGTCCTTCATCTCCCAGCCAATCTCAATCCCCTACCAGCCATTCTCAGCCTTCCAATACTCATCTTACCTCCTCCTCCAGTCGTTCTGAATCTCCTACCTCTACGTCATCTATACCGCTCTCTACGATGCTCTGCAACATCTCTCGGCCAAGCAGTCTCATACCATTGAAACTACGGTTGCTTATATGGCAGACATTGTTTAAACTGCCTGCGAGGCTAAGACTGCTGTCACTTCATGCCATGCAGCAGTTGCTGCATGTTAATCAGCTTTACTCAGTCAGCTCTCCAGCTCTTTCACCTCCTCTGCCAATCTACTCAATGCCAAGTGTGACGTTTTTGGTCAAGGTCTGTAATACATACTTAAGACATTCGACAACGACCTCAAACGGATACTTCATGCTCAGCGTGGTGCGGATCGCTCGGTACGCACCTCTGCTCGAGCTACTCGGCAGGCTATGGAGAGACAATTCGCTCTTCTTCGCCAAGATCTTCAAGACTCTGTTCATAAGCTCTCCGCTATGGACCACACGCTTGCATCTATGAAGGAGGAGATGAGTCGTCTTCACAATGATCAGCTGACCGATCTTCGTGAAATGAACACCGATCTTTGTAAAATGAACACCATGTTGAATCTTCAGAACAATACTCTATCTAAAGAACTAGAAGAAGCAAAAGCTGAAATTGCAAAACTCAAGGCTGCTGATTCAAGACAAGAAGGACAATCCTCACCCTAACCGGTATATCTACTCTTGTTTAATGAACAATGACTATCTTTAATCTATCATGCTTTATACTTAATTTGTTTTTTTACTTGCATGAAATCTTAAACCACTGGTTTAAAGACATATCCCATAAAGCACTTTATCTATTTGTGTTTAAACACAGTCTTATTACAAGAGTTCTTATGTCATAACTCTTTATCTGTAAACACTCTGTAAATTATGAATACACTGACCTCTATGTAAGTCTATCTAGGACATGCTCACTTAATATATTATCTCTTAAGCATGTTATTACTAGAATCAGATATGGTCAACTTCCATTGTATTCATAAGGTCATGGACTCAAGTAAATAGGAGGAGATTGTTAAATATTACATAAGATTTGCTTGTATCCATAACCTAAGTCTAAATCAAGGTGACTAATGGGCCTGCGTGTCTGTTAGTATGACAACTTATATTTAGACAAGTGCTTGTAATAGCTTAGGATTGCTTTTTGTACTTAGCCTAGTCTTCAGTAGTTAGCCTATCATTGATTAGACATGTAAAAGATCAGCTATCTTTATATTAGGCGAATCTCTTAAAGTCATCGGACAAGCTTGTTCCAGCCAAGATTCATCAGCAATGACGAAGACTTGAAGATCATCCAATCAAGACTTTACTGGTGACATGCCTCAAGACCATCTGCATCATTTATTGTCAACGATGATACAACGATAACCTGCAAAGAGTATTGAATGATCCATTCCATATTAGGTAAACATCTCAGAAAAGGACAGTCCGTCTGCTCTTATCATCTACCTATTTTTGGCAATATTGTAGAAATCAGTCTGAAATGTGCAGGATCACCTATCAAAGATCAACAGCAAGATTAGAGCATTAATGGCATTCAAATTCAAACTCTCCAAAGCTGAAGATCTCCAACGGCTACCAAAACCTCCCTGAGTATAAATAGAAGACTTCATGATAGTGTTGACGATAACTAGCGATCAATCAAACAAGCCTCAACTATCATTCTGATAGTCTTCATCATCAACTGCTAGTTCATAAAAACTTCAAAGAAATATCTGTACAACATTCTTTGAAGAGCACCATCCTTAGACGATTAAGTCTTTATTGCTCTTCATTGATTGCAATCCTTGCATTCATAGCACACGAGAATTATATCTCTGTAGATATTAATTCTCCCTAAACACTTGGTTAACTATTTTATGTACACAATCCATTAGTGATCTACATTGTAAAGATTCTAGTGGATAAACTTAGTACACGTTTTTCAAATCCAAAGTTGACCACTTTGGTTGTGGACGTAGCACTTATTTATAAGTGTGAACCATATCAAATCTCTTGTCTATAACTTTTATGTGCTTGTGATTTGCTACTGTTTATTTCCAGAATTCCACCTACTTTGAGAACAACTGATCTTGTCCTATCAAGATCAGCTATCTTGAACTTGTCCTGTACTTCACTCATTTCCACTGCAAAATCTTTTCAACTTAAGTGAAGTAATTTTCAAATCTAATTTTCAAAATTTTAAATAGGCTATTCAACCCCCCCTTCTAGCCTATTTGAGCACCTTGGGGCCTAACACCTACTTTTTTCTTTCAGGACATAAGTAGGCATGGAAATAACCCGATTGGACAAGCAGACTTCGATGGGGGCAGTCATTAATTAGATGTTCCGTTTAAATTTCTTTTCAGTTTGAAATTTGTAATGACTTGGGGTTTTAAGCTATGTTAAGTTTGGGATTGTAGTATTTCATCTACCGAGTTTGTGTATGTTGACAATGTTTTTAAGATGTTTAATTTCATTGGTTTTATTGGGAATAACATCTGTTAGTGTTAATTGAACGGTGACGTGGCCAAACTGTGGGACCTGGAACTTGGTACCGAGTTTGGGGCATTAAAGAAAGTCTGCTGAAGGTTTTCTTTCATACCTAGACCTGTTCTTCACGATTCTAAAGAGACAATGAGGGATAATGTTGACAACAAGGGTCATATTAGCCGATCATTCCTGAGGAAGGACTAGGTCTTGACAACAATAGTCTTCCTTAGAATCCATAAGTATCTAACTGTCTTTGGTGAGTTGTGTCATAATCCTTTAAGATCAACAATTCTCCTTTTATCAAGCTTCCACGGGATAAAGTATAACATAGTGATTTGAATGCAGTCTCAGACTAATTAGTTGACTAGCAACATGATACTAATTGTTCTTTACTAAGGTATATAACAATTGTAAAATCATTGTGATACCAGCTAATTTTGCCATCCATTTACATTAATCTCAACAGACATACAAGATTCGAAAGTTGTCTGAACTGAAACAAGAATTGCTATTGCTTCTGGACAAGAGAGAAGAAAACCTTGATATTGAATGAAAGTGCAGGAATTTTAGATTTGAAGCACATAAGTATTTCTATATACTTTCTAACAATAATTCCTTTTCGTATTTTACAAGGTTCACTTCAGACTTTAATCTGAGCAATAAGCAACTTTGTTTACAGCAGATATACTTGAAGTCTTATAGTAGAAATAGAAATTCAGAGACTAAGTAATGAATTTGCAGTCTCCATTCAAGAGATTTAAGAAATCATCATAGGAGTACTTGAAAGTAATATATAGACGTAATATGTCATCTTTTAAGTGCTGCAGCCTGCCTTAAGAACATGTTCGAGAATTCATCCTAGGGTAGTTCAGCATACTTTGAATTTATTGACCAGGGTGAGTTGGTTAAATTAAAAAAAAAAAAGGCAATTTATCCAATAAGTTAAAGGAAAATTAGATTCCCTCAAGGATAGACAATAAGTCACTATATAGTAGATATTTAAGCATAATTTTGCTGTTGGGTTTTACAGCAGAGTTGTGTTAAAATTATATGACCTTTATTAGCTGCCGAAAGAGTTTACAAGATGAAGAGCGAGTATGAGATCAATATAATTTAAACATTGAGCTTCATGCTATTGGCAGAATGTAAATTTAATTACAGATAGTCATGAAGGGAAGTTGCTGAACTTGTATTCAATAATCCAAACAAATTAAGCATGATTTTACAGAGAATTGAAAAATACAAGAACAATACAACTTAAATTGACTTTACTGCTAAGATTTACAGGTAAATATTATACAATGATTCAGTTTGAATAAGAAACTAGTTATAAGGTATCATCTTTGATATTCTTAATCCAAAGGGCAAGGCTGATTGAAGATCAGCCATGGAGTTCGGAATAGATCAAGATGGCCAATACTTTTGGATCTCCTCCAACTCTGGGGGAGGAGGAAGAACCTTGTCCAAGAGGTCACTAGACGAGACCTCAAGGAAAAAGCTAAATAATATTTCCCTGCTTAGACCACAAATCCCCTTTAAAGAATACAAAGGAGGATATGAGTCACTGACAGTAAATCTTCTTCTTCAATTATCTCCTTTAGCCACCTCTCCAACCATGGAGAACTTTTCTGCCTCAGCCATCTTTCAGATGATGGCTGACATAGTAACACAGTTCCAGGTGTGCTGTATGAACAACACTCAGCCAGATGCTCGTTGGACATTGGTTGAATTTTTTTTGGGTTCTTCATTAAACAATTCTTATATATAAGCAGAGTCAGGATGGTTAGATTGATATACACTAAGTAGCTATCGTAGTAATTCATTTGATATCAAATTAGTATACCAATAAAATGATAACCAAATGTTAATGAAGGTCACATAATTTTAATAAGTTTTGATAAGTTTCAACAGATATGAAAACTGTGTTTCGAAACATTTTTCAAGGTATTTTACATAGTTAAAATAAAGGATTTTGATTTTTAGGACAGATTGAGAAATTTGAATCAACCCATTTCATATTAGAAATAAACCAAACAACTTTGAAGGAATGAAACAAATTTTACCCAGTTGTTGAGATTATGAATTGATCGAAATCTTAGATTGATACTTAGTAACATTTTGAGAAAATGTTTGAATCAGTGTTTAGCATCACAAGTATCTTAAGCAGTTTGTGAGTTCTTGGTAATAGAGTTGGGAAGAAGGAAGATTTCTATTTAAACTCACTGAGGCTAGACGAAAAGATGAATCGATAAGTGAGATTTATTGAGTTGTCTTTTCACATACCCTTAAAAGGTTTTGGCGAGAAGACCAAGAATATGATATTCGCAAGGTTCGGTGCAATCTTTTTGAAAAAGTAAAAGATTTCATTTTGACATAAAGGTTTTCCAAAAGAATTTGATTAAATCTTGAAAATAGTCTGTACTTTTTCTGAAGTAGTCAGCTTCGAAAAGTGTGCCTCCACTTTTAATAGACTAGTAAACAAGACTAGACTTTAAAAGTTTCAACTCCTATAAGTCAGTACATATAACTAAGCATATGAAGTACTCTTAAATAAAGCAAGTCATAAAGATAAAAAGATATATCAAGAAGTACACATTATGACATGACTTTATTTAAAGCATCATATCTTGACCTAGTATCACATGGGAGTGTACAACAGATATAGATGCATGCATATAGCAAAACAGATACTTACCTGTATTGAGTAAATGCTGGCGGTGCAGTCATGCTCATAAACTTGCACTATCCATCAGATTTCTACGAGGTTAAACTTTGAGTCCAGTAGATATTTGCATGGCACTTGTGAGGAAGAGAGATGTGTTGCATTTATGATCTTTTATCATTTGAGTTCCTGTCTTAATACTCATAAAAAATCATTAGCAATATTTATGAGCTATATAATAGCTCCAGAAATTTCAATAATACATAAGTAAGAAATTATAAATACATTCAGTGAGAAATAATTACTAAATGTTGCTTTAAATATAATCCATTATAGTATAGAATTAGGAACCTAGATTATTTTCTCACTTTCCCTTTGATCTCGCATGCTCGTAGTTGTTGAAGATCCAAATCTAATGTTGAGCATAGATCTCTTGGGTGTATTTTCCAGGCAGAGACTTTCAGTTGAAGAAAAACAGTTTCATGATTAATGTCGTTGGTCGAAAGCTAACATCCAATATGCTTGAGAGATATTTTAATTGATTTCATTTGAAATACTTGATGTGTCCTTGTTATTTTACTTCAAACTTTCATTGATTAGTTACAAACTTTCTCTAAGAGGATAACTAGCAAAGTCTTCAAAAACTAAGTATCATAGAGTAAAGGGATTAGCAGACTCCATGATAAGGAGTTTTTGACACTTAGACATGTCTAAATAGAAACTAGTTAGAACCTCAATATCTTATGATACAAGATCATAAGTATTTGATGAAGAGTTTTTCTTGAAAAGGTGTTGGATTGAAACAATTGTTAACCTTATATCAAGAGAGCAGTCTTTTCAAGAAACATCTTAGTTACTCATTCATCAAAAATGAAGTAATGAATCTGCTAGAGGATATATCAAGGTTTTTGAAAAATAGAGGGAACAATTTTCAAAGTAGGCAAAATTAAGTACAAATGTATCATAAGAAAAGTTTAAGAGTTACAACTCTGAATTATCAAAATTTTCTTTTCAGTCCTCTCTCAGAGAGGTTTGTATGAACAACTATAATTTATATCCCAGTAAATCATACTTTACACATCTGTAGTACTTTTCTTCATAATGCCAATTGAAGAGTTAACTTCTGTCATTTGAGAGAATTTCCCACAACAAGCAAATATCATTATAGTAATTGACTTCCACATAGATTTTGAAAAAAAATAAAATATTTTGAGTTTATAAAATGTTTTCAAAATGAATTCTCTATTTCCCTGTCAAAAGGTTTAAGAGGAAAACAAATTTGAAGAACAAACCTTTTGACATTGCATCTGATCTGAGCAACAGGATCAAACTCTTAGGTTGTTAGACTTGGAATGAAAAATTCGCAGAGTACAAGATCTGATACCAATTGTTAGGTCCCGTAGGTATGCTCAGAATAACGGTTAGAGGGGGGGTGAATAGCCTATATGACCTTCATTTAAAATTTCATCCTATTTTGAAATATCTTTAAGAACAAAGATGAGACGTTTATCGGGTCTAGTCAATTTCCTCGCAAAGCAACTTTGCTGGTGCTGGATCAGCAGGTTTGCTTTAGTAGACTTTTGCTACTCTATCACAGTGGACTTAAGTAACTGTTTGGAAATTGATGTTATAATATTTGTTGTTCCAAATGAGTTGTGCAGCGGAATTACTTACAACAAATATATATAACATGGAAGATTAAAGTAGCTGTAGTTCGATTAGAACAAATATAACACAACAACATACTTAAGTCTTCATTAGATGCAACTATCTTTTCCATAAACAGATTGCTTAATATGTAAAACATCTAATACTGGAAAGATAAGTAAATGCTGAATGTAGGAAAAAATAACATGCATAATACATCAACCTAGACTCTCTATCCTAGCAACCTTCCATGGTTTCGTGGAAAGGAAGACAGAAGGGGAAAGGGAAGACATACATGGGAACTCTCACCTTAGTAATCCCAAGTCCCATAGGGAGAAGCAAATCATAGTGCCAATGTGAGAGTAATGTGAGAAGACAATATTATGGGTTGTTTAGTTAGGAAATAACTGAACAACTGAGTGACTAACACTCGACCAACTATAATGACTCATTATTGCACAACTGAAACCTCTTGCAATGGAATACAAGTCTGCTGGTATTAATGCAATGTGGATTGTTAGCTCGTGATCTTCATTAGACATTTTCAAGTAGGTTCCGTCTTCAACGTCAGGATGGAAGCTTAATCTCTTGCAGTAGATTTGGAGTCTAGGAGTAGTAGAGACTAAGTCCTTCAAAAGAAGAAAGAACTCAAATCAAGAAGTGGGTTCCTGACTAAGCGAAGCTTCTTGCCTTATGAATTTCTGATCGATCTCTCTCACACAAAATGTTTGTTCTTACACTTGTGTTTTTTCCACCAAACAATTGCTTTTGTGTTCGCCGCTCTTTGGAAGAGGGATGAGAGATTTCTTTTATAGATGAAGAGGTAAAGGATCCGTTAAGACTTGAATGAATTTCTAACCGTTGGAGTGTTTTTCTTTCAATGCATCAGAGTGCATCTTATGGGCTATTGGTTAAAGAATTCTTTATGAAGATCTTGTCTTGAAATCTGTCCGTTGATACAGGCTGTCGATGGATGTGACTTGACATTCTGGCCTGTCTGTACATAGTGCACTGTAGCTTGTCTTGCAGAGTGGAAAAAATCTTCTTTGCTAGAAATGGCAAATGTTCAGTCCTGCATAGCTGAAACACTTTTTTTTGTTGGATACACAAATGGGAAAATCACATTAATTCTTAGAGAAGTGTGTTTGGGAAGTCAACTTTGAAGTTGATCAACTAGATACATTTGAAATAATATCTAGTTGATAAATATCTTTGATTTGAGCTAGACTTCCAATTCCACGTCATCAGCCTTCTTGACACGTTGGAGCTTCCAAACCTCAAGGTCTACTGATTCAAGGCTGCTGATCTGCTTATAAAAGTGACTGCTTGGTGAGACATCTTCTAGTGAGATGTCTGCTGGTGCTTGGCACTTGTAGAGCTAATCTATTTGAAATATCATTACAAATTGGTAGGACAAAGACTTGGATATATACAAAGACTTTCTAATCTAATGACCTATGCTATATTTAAGTGATAATCAAAAACACAATTGCAGAAAGTAAATAGACACAATATTTGAAGTGGTTCACACTATGATTAAGTGCTACGTCCACTACCAAAGTGGTCAACTTTGGATTTGAAAATGTTCACTATGTTTTCCACTAGAATCTATTACAATGATCACTAATGGATCGTGTACAAAAGTATTTTGACCAAGTATTTATGGTGAGAGTAAAGATCTAGAAAGATTTCACTCTCGTGTGCCTTAAAAGTAAATGATTGCAATCAATGAAGAGCAATAAATACTAGGAGTCTACGTTCGGTGCTCTTCAAAGAATGATTAAAAGAATTTAGCTTTGAAGCTCTTGAATGCACTTAGACTATTGAAAATGAATATTTGCAGAATTGTCAAGTTGTTGGGCTATCTTCAATGCTTCACAAAGTCTTCAATTTTTACCCAGAGAATTACTTGGAGATGTTGGGAGATTTTAGACTTAGGAGATATTTGAATTTGGTGCATTTAATGCAAAGAGACTTTCATTAAATGCCCTAAGCTTGTTGTCCAAGTCTGAGTAGGCGTTCTGCATAGTTCAAGCTATCTCTGTACTGTGTGCCTGCAGACTTGCCAAAAATGGGTAGGCAAGTACTGTCTACAGAATGTCTTTTTCTGAGAAGAATGCCTAAAATGGAATGGTCCAATAAATGAACCAACAGGTTTATGTTACACCAAAGTCAAAGATGTACTTTGTTGGACTTGGCTGATGGAGATGGCTGATGAACAACAGCCATCTTTTGAAGGACTTAACTAAGTACAAGATATGCAATCCTAAGCTATTATAAGGGTGTTGTCTAATGACAAGTTGCCACCGTACTAGACACACATGACCAGTAGGCACTTGTACCAAAGACTTAGGTTATGGATACAAGCAAATCTAGATAATATACAACAGGTTTATCTAGAGTTATAACTAAACTAAACTAAACTCAACTCAGTCTTTTATTCAATCACTTGAGTTGGTTACATGAATCATTTTATGCTATTCGATATGAGTCAAAACATGGTCATTACACACACTGCACTTATTCATATTTTTCTTTATCACTGATGTCAATGTTAGTTTTGAGTTTTCCCTTCCCCTATTTCTAGTCTGATACACACGAATAATGAGTACACTAATTCATCTGCGTTGTATATGTCATCTCAGACGATTATATCTCATTTTATCTTCTATTGGGACAACTTTTACTATTTCATGACACCTTTAATGTCTAACAAATCTGTTCATTACGCTTTTACTGTGCACAAATTTGTCTATTACGAATTTTATCTTTTTAAATTTACCACATATCCATCTTAAAATTGACATGTTAGATATATTCATCTTATCAACACGTTATTTCTTAGACGTCCAACATTCAAATCAAGTAGTGGGCCGGGTAAAGCTTTCTCAACAAGTATTTAATGCATTTGCATTATTATGGCTCAAAACAGAGATCTTTTGTTAAGATAGACAATCCCTTACCTGGTGATCTACGCGATTTTTTCCTTTTCTTCAACTTTTAATAATCTTTTTAATTAAAAAAAAACATAATATTATTTTATGTAATACATAAAACTACACACGCATCCCGTGTACAACAGTTCCAATAATAACGTCGGTAGTATAGAGAATAATGTAGAAAATGGACTTGTTTGGCCCCTATATACTAATGAATGGTTTTGAGTGTCCTTGAACTAATAAAGATTCACTTGTCCTCTTCTGAGGAATTTTTTAGTTTCATTGGGCCTGCATGTCCTTCAACTAATTAGGATTAACTTGTCCCCTTCTGTGGGAATTTTTATTTTCATTCTCATATATACATATATATTTTTCGGGTTTTGCAAAGTATTCGCAGGATCGGATAGGATTACAAGTGCAGTAGAGTTTGAGACAGCTGTAAACTCATCTCTCGAACTTAAAACTTATAATTAAGTTAAAATATTCATTTATTAGCTAATTTACGTATTTGATGAATTTAAAAATAATGATTAAGTTAAAACAGTTCTCTGTCTACTAGTCTATGCATTTGATGATTCATTCTCAATTATGTGGGTGTGAAGTGATAGAAGCCTTTTCATTCCTTTTCATTTTCTTTCTTTTAAGTTTTCTCAAACATGGGCCTCATTTGATAGACAGAGAGATCTCATAAAGAGATTTGATCTACTTTTTGGTTAGACAATTAATGGAACATGAAATATTAGTGGGTGTATTGTACTCATTCCATAGGCCAGTCATAAAATAAAAAATATATAATGCCAAACAACACTCTTTTCACAACTTTACATGTGGGGCTAAGATTTGAGTCTGAATTTGTACATTAATATTTAATATTATTATATAATACTCCCTCCGTTTCAGGTAAAAAGTTTAGTTTTGATTTTTTTTGGTCAACTTAGTTGATATTTGACCGATAATTAACATAAATTTAGTGATTTTTACAAAGTTTTGAAAGTTGCAATCCATAGTATTCTTAAAATAATTTTTAATTAATAAAATTTTATTTCCTAAAGCATAAGTAAAGTGTGTAAAATTTTGATTTGATTTAGTCACATGTTGACTTTCAAAAAAAGAAAGTGAACTCTTTGACTGGAACAGAGGGAGTATATAGCAAATAGCAATGTCTTTGATTGATGAATAGCACTAATTTTCTCTCTCTCACACATACATATACATATACATATATACATACAAACATTTAATTAATCGTGAGTAATCTACCAATCAGAAATATTGATGTTCTATACCAACGTTAAGTATTGATGTACAAATTCGTATCAGGTGGGTCGTTGGTTTTGAAATTGCTAACAATATACTAATCTAAAGCAAAGATTATACTTATCTCAAGGGTTTACTTTGAAGATTTGATGATGTTAAAACTAGGCATATAACACACTTAATAGAACCAATCACACATAGTATCCACATCACCCTCCCCAAGTACTGGTCGGCCACTTCCTCGTATCACAACATACATCCTTATCCGACACGTATATTCAACTCTTTTTTCAAACTAATATTCCTCTATTTTTAAAAGTGTTATGTTTAAAATGGCACAGAGATTAAAAAAAATTAATTCTATTATATATACTAAACACACTACATCTACTGCTTGATGTACAGAAAAAATCAACAATATGCTTTATGGAATTATATTTTTCATAAAAGGTTCGAACCCATTAACGATATCGTTGATGCTTTCTGTGTATGATGGTGGTTGATGTATCATTACTTTTATATATATATATATATATATATATATATATATATATATATTAGGACATTGTGTTTTTTTCAATAATACCTACGTAAAAGTGAGATCTATCAATTAAAAATAGAATCAAATCAATGATAAAATGGTAAAGGTAAGTTCCCAAAAAGAAAAGATTAGAATCAAAGGTTATGTATAGCAGAATTTTGTTTAATCAGTGACTTTCTAAGACAAAATATGATTTTATCTGGTGTACAAAATATGATTTTATTGGGACATTGTGTTTTTTTCAATAATACCTACGTAAAAGTGAGACCTATCAATTAAAAATAGAATCAAATCAATGATAAAATGGTAAAGGTAACTTCCAAAAAAAAAAAAAGAAAAAGATTGGAGTCAAATCAGTGATTTTAATTAATTAAAAACTGGTCTCAAAGATTAGAATCAAAGGTTATGTATAGCAGAATTTTGTTTAATCAATGACTTTCTAAGACAAATTATGTTTTTATCAAGTGTACGAATGGCTCAGCGTGAATCAACTACAATAACTCACAATTTGATTTTTGTTTGAGAAAGATAATGTAAACAGTTATAGCAAGTATAAACAAACAAACAATTATGTTATGAACAAAATTTAAATGAGAGTTTTAAGCGAGGAGGAATTGAAACAATAGTTAGAGTGGTTCGAATCTCTTATCCTACATTCACTTTCATCAAAATCCTATGGCTCAATGAAGTCAATAATTTACTATATTTCTCTTAAATACAAGGACTATCTATTGTAAAAGAAAAAAAAAAAAAAAACTATTTTCCTTCTTCTAGTTGACAACACAACTAGGACAAAATTTATAAAAAACTTGGTTGGTTGGTTGATTGTGCTTCTATGGAACTTTTAAGTAGTCAGGTGAAAGCTCTTAAGTAGTCAGGTGAAATCTCTCATGAAATTCTTGTTCAAACTCTGCACTTCTGGGAGATAGCTCTTTGAAGAACATCTATATATTCTTTGTTGATTCTTGCAGTATTTTTGATCTTCTTGAATGGTTGATGCACTAATAACTTAAATATGAAAATATCTCAAGTTATTCTCTACTGAATAATTGTTTGAATACTGCTTAATGATTCTTTGCCAATTGCCATGACTCTTTCAAGTATGAATATGTCTTGTTTTTGGTATTTTTCCTTAACTTTATGATGCACGATTTGATCTATATCTGCACCTTTTCTTTTCTAGAGACCATCCATTATTATGTATTCATCTCTATGTGTATGTGAGAGTATATCTGAATATCTATATTTTTCTTTTCTAGAGACCATCCATTATTATGTATTCATCTCTATGTGTATGTGAGAGTATATATGAATATCTATATCTCTCTGTATCTCTCTATGTTTATATAGAAGTTCTTCTTTCCTTTTTATAGGCAGAGATTGGGTGGTTTCCGGTAGGAACTAGCTGTTAGATAACGGTAGGATGAGCAACTTGTCGAAATTATTCTTCTGTGATTGTCAGTGCATTTGTATTGCAACTTTTAGTCCAATTGCTTTGTCAGTTCATTAGGTGTCATTGTTTCTTTAGGGTTTTGCATAGTAATATTCTTTCAGTGATTGTATTTTGTATAGCTCTGACGTGACTTACTGAGTCATAACTGTTTAATCTTTATAGCTGTTTGTTTCTTGGCTGTTTGATCGTAACTGTTTGAAACAAATAACTCCTTTAATTTGGCTCCTTTTTCTTCAAGCTTTTTTGCTTGTAAACATAACTATTTAAACTTCTATGTTTGACAGAACTCTTTTTACAAAATATCCTAATAGTAATAGGAATTTTTTTTAATATATTGTAACATCAAAACTTAATAAAACAAGGTTCTAACAGTATTGAAGTATTTTTTCCGTTTACACATTATTACGTCGAACTCTTTGCTGTAACTTTCAAAAGAAATTCGTATTATTTTTATACGATTCTTTTAACATATTATTCCTATCGCGTATTTCACTAACTATGTGTATATGAAGTATATTGCAATGACTGTTTAGATACATTATTATTTTGAAAATATTAGTATTAACATTTTACATTTTAACTAAAGCACTTCATTAATGTCTCCTTTTGGTTGTGCACGGTGTTCTTAATATAGATGGAGTCTGATCTCACATGATTATATCTAAGCATAAAACGTGATTAGTGTCCATTTTTGTTTAAGTTTACTAATTTCATCTTTGACACATCACGTCCTAGTTTTGACTTTTATTATTATATGTGACAATTAAAGACATTAATGTACATGTGTTATTAAAATGGCCAAAAAGTCAACCTCCTTAATTTTAGTAAAAACTAAAAATAGGCACTCATTTAGGGACGGAGGAAGTAGTTTTATATGTATTGTAGGAAACTAGCGACACGATTATTCAGTGAGTGCGTAATATGTTTTGTTTGAACTTCGAGAAATCTTTATGTTCTTGAGTATGTGTTTGATTTCTGTTTTCTTTATTTCTTTATTGTTAATTTCATGTATAATCTTAACAATTTTTTATATTATAGAATGAAGTGTTTTATTTGAAAATTTTGAAAACGAAAATACTAATAAAAATTAATAACATTTGAGTATTTATTGATTTTCTCAATATTTTCTGCAAAAGTGGCCTTTTTTTTTTGTTTTTGCACAAGGCTGCAATTTAGTTTGTCACATGATAAGAGGAATTATAAACTCCGAAGTTGAGATTGAAATGGGTTTAATATACTAATGGAAAGCTATGTTTCTTTATCTGCCATTTTTCCTCGACAAGGACAAACGTATTGTTTCATTATTAGAAAAAACTATATCTGTATCTCTCTCTCTCTCTCTCTCTCTCTCTCTCTCTCTCAAACACGCTTCTTGGTGATTGCCTACTACTTTTCTACATGATGATTTGTGTTGGCATCGTATGAATCACGATTCATGAGTGAAAATGATGTTATCTCTCTCTCTCTCTCTCTCTCTCTCTCTCTCTATCTATCTCACACACACAGACGCACACAAATAAACTAGGGTTAAATGCCCATTACTAGCTTTTGATTTGCTCACTGTCATACCTAGCATCTGTGGTTTTAATTTTTGCACGTTGGAGTTTGATTAAATTTATATTTTTGTTGCAATTGAGGGTTAAAAGGAGGTTTTCATTAACTTTTGGGGAGTACGTCGCCATCCTTCATCCACATGAGTGTTTTTGAGTTATTTTCGTGCTTGACATATTCTTCTAAATTCATGTGTTAGACATGTTCTTCGATGTATAAGTACACTTGAATACGAAATATTAAAAGACTTAAACAATCCAACAAAAATGCATGTATAAGACACATGAAAACTTTCACAATGCAAACCTTAGGTCCCAAGGTGCAACAATTAAAACCAAAGGCCTCCAATACGATAGTGAGCAAACCATGTGATGATAAAAGACAACTAACCCAAAAAACTAATTTGAAGTGATATTCTCGATTAAGCTAAAAGCCTCTCTCTTGGGACCAAAGGGAGCCCGAGCGCAAGGGGGAATCGAGAAGTGGGAAACTTTAAAAAAGGAAGGCTAGATATTCTTGGATTAATAATTTCAAGTTTCTATCTTTAATACGGAAGCGATCGGTCGAAAATAATAGTACCAAGTATTTAGAGAAATAATGTCAAGAAAATAGAAAATATAATGTAATCAATCAAACGGGAATAAAGGATTTACGTGGTTTAATCCACTCGAATACAAGCAACAATTCACTATAAACAATGAGAAATTACAATATAGAGTTTTCAATGTACTCACTCTACTTAGGACAATGGTTACAAAGATTGACACGATAGCATAGAGTACCACATCTATCACAGCTCAAAATAGCCACATACTATTTTGTCTTTCAACACCTAGACCACGAGACCCTCCACCACCAATTGCGTCTGTCGTCCATCTCACCGATTTGTGTATCGTCTTAATTTGGCTTTCTACGGTTTTGGCTCTTCCTTTTGCAAAGTGGAAGAAACCCACTTTAAATAGTTTCTCCAAGTTGGCTACCAAGGATTTCTGTTAGGAATATGCCTGTGAAACAACTGATATATATGTTTACATATTCTAACACAGTGACTTGCTTGTTCCTATTACAACACATGTTTCACAAGTGGCTAAAAGGGCAGCGTACTGGTTAGCGTGGCAACTTGCTGAAATAATGCACAGGTCATTAGACTAGGATGTCTTTGTACATATCCGAGTCTTTGTCCTACCATCTTGTGATTACCCTTCATATGGATTAGCTCTCTAAAAGCATCAGCAGACATTTCTACCAGCAATGTCGCGTATCGATTAGCTTGGCAACTTGCTGAAACAACGCACAGGTCATTAGACAAGGATGTCTTTGTACATGTCCGAGTCTTTGTCCTACCATCTTGTGAGGGATTAGCTCTCTAAAAGCATCAACAAACATTTCTACCATCAGTGTCTCAATAGCAGACATCTCTGCCTGCAATGTCTCACCAGCAAAGTTCACTTCAGCAGTTCTGCAGTCCTACGTCGGCAGTTACTCAAGTATCAGCCATGTTCTCTACAAATCCACTGCAAGAGTGCTAATAAATATAAAGAGGAACATCGATCGTTCTCCAATCTATAAAGTTTACAAAGATTCGCAAAGGTTACTCTACAAATCTCCCTAACAGCTTAAGATACGCATCGATGTCTGAGCCTTCACTCTTATCCATCGAATATTTCCTTTTTCGTGTTTGATTACAGTCTTCAAGGTACTACATCTTAGACCTGCTACAGTGTACTTTAGTCAAATAGGTCTGCATGTCAAGTCCTTATCCAACAGCCTGTTTCTTCGAACAGACTTCAAGACATAGATTTTCATGAAGATAAAATCATATTAGAGTTACCTAATTGTTGTTTCTTTCTGTTTCTGTTCTTTGATGTATTTCCTTTCGAGGTCAGGCTCCTTTGTCCTCCCATTTATAAGGGCCAGGCTGGTTGTCCCCCTCAAGTTTGTATTTTTTATTTTTATTTAATAAAATCTAGCAGGGTGCCGTCCCTGTTTCCCTAAAAAAAAAAATAAATAGATTTTCATGAAGATTTTTATCCAACAGATAATATGGTGTACTCTGGTGCATCAAAGGATGATCTTTACAACGAATAAAAAAAATTCAAAACTTCAACGGATACTCTGCTTCTCTACCTATGAAAGAAACCTCTCATCTATCATCCAAGTGTGAAGAAGTGTGCAAATCATGAGATCACAAAGAGTGGGAAAAACACAAGTGTAAGAACAAACACTTTGTGGTTGAGTAATCTGAAATTCCTAAGGCAAAGAAGCTTAGCTTAATCAAGAACTCCTTTCTTGATTTGAGTTCTTTCTTTATTCGAAAGACTCAGTCTCTTCAGTGGCTATATTTTAAATTCATAGCTAGAGACTAAGCATCCCGCCTACCGTTGAAGACTTACCTTGCTTAAAGATGTCCGATGAAGAACCAGTGCCTAATAATCCATATTGCATTCGTATTGGTAGACTTGTACTACATTATAAGGGCTGTTGTTTGAGCAATGAATTATCATCACAGTTGGTCGAGTGCTTTGCACTTAGTTATTCAAGTACTTGTTATTTGAACAACCCATAATATTTTCTTCTCACAACAAATTTATTGAGTTGATACTACAGGAAGACAACATAATAAAAGTTGACTACATCTTCTAATGTATTTTTGATAAATTTGATTTTGCTTTCTTAATCTCTCCCTTTTCTTTCCAATTCACTTTCCTTCTTCCCTAGGGAGATTGCTAGGTTAGAGAGTCTAGGTTGATGTACTAACCATTTTTGCCTTTTAGGAAACGTCTGTTGAATTTTAATTACTTATCTTTCTTGTGATATATGCAATCTGGTTTTGAAAAGTGATTATTGCATCCAATGAAGAATTAAACCAGCTGTTGTAATGTACTTGTACAAATTTATGCACAGCCAACTTAATCTTCTATGTTATACATTTGCTGCTATTTATTCCGCTGCCCTACTCATTCACTTCAGCAAATGTTTTAACTTTATTTTTCTAGCAAACCTTCAAGTCCTCAGTGACAAAGTTGATAAGGTCTGCTGGTGGAAAACTGCTAAAGCTTGTCTGCTGTTTTTCTTAGAAAACTACTGAAGCAAAACTGCTGTTTTTCATATCAACAGAGTTGCATTTAAGAAAAATTGACTTGACATTTTATACTTTTCATCCCTTTTCTTTAATGTATTTCAAATTAATGGATGAATGTTAATAAAGATCATATACGCTATTCACTCAAAACCAGCAACTTCTCCAACTTAGGACCATGGACCTATCAAAATCATGGACCTAACAAAATTAGTATCATAAATGACTAATCTTATGACACCTAAATCCAGACATTCAGGAACCAATATTCTCTCAAGACAACTGATCTATTACCTACGTATCTAATCCAACCAAATTCCTCATCTAAACCTTCCAAGAAGAAGCCTTTTGTTCAGTTTCTTTAAGACTTCTGATCAAGAATGACTAAATTTTCATTCTATCACCTCTTCAACTTGACATCAATATACATATTGTCTATTCTAACAATTGATGTCAGAAAACCTTATTCATCCTTACCATTCTTGCTATATTCTGGTTCTGAACCAACTTGTGAACAATTCTAAGCAGTTTAGCAGCTGACCAGGAAAAGACACTGCCATATCTAGCCTATTCTTGTCTATGACAGGAGGAGAGTCTACTGCAGTCATAGCCCTAAACTAGATCGTATTTTCTACTTCTGGCTAACATTCATATGCATCTTTGCAAAAACATTTTCTACTCTAAAATTTTCATCTTGCTAAGTATTAGTCATCCTTAAACCAGACATCCCCACATCAACCAACCAGCCTTTAAGAAACCATGTCTATCAAAATAATTCTTCCCATCACTGTCGATAACATTAAACCTTGAATCATGGTATCAATTGCACTTATCAAATTGAACCTGAGCCTTTATATATAAATTAGTATCCACATCCATGAATAAGTTTCTACAGTGTATCTCCTAAGTTCCAACCATAACCTCCTATGAATCCAAGCCAACTTTTGTCTTCAGCCATATTCAACCTATGCCACACCCTATCTTCTACCATATCCAATTCTCATTATTTGAATACATAATAAAGACCCATTTTAAAAAAGGACATGACAATAACTACTTTGTTCTCTCCTTCAAATAATTAAATTTAATGATCACTCAATGTATTTATTGCTTTCTCTATGCATCCATAGTCTCTATATCTATTGACTTACGTTTAATTCTACTGATATTAGTTCTCTCACTCCCCTTCATTCTTCGAACTCCCATTTGTTTTATTGTATTTTGTATAGATTTGTTTGTATCCATAACCTAAGTTTAAGCCAAGGTGACTAATGAGCCTGCGTGTTTGTTAGAGTGGCAACTTGTACTTAGACAACTGCTTGTATAACTTAGGATTGTTTCTTGTAATTAGCTTAGTCTTCAGAAGATAGCCTGTTATATATCAGCCATGTTCAGAGCAACTATCTTCATATTAGCCAAATCCATCAAGTCATCGAACAAGTTCGTTTCAGTAAAGCTTCATCAGTAATGTTGAAGACCTAAAGATCGTCCAATCTAGACTTGTCTGAAGATATGCCTTAAGCTATCGGTAAAGTCATTCATTGACTTTGATACAACGATAACCTGCAAACTTCATTTAATGATTCTTTCCTTATTAGTCATTCATCGCAGAAAAGGACATTCTGCCTGCATCAACCGTCTACCTATTTTTGGCAATATGGCAGAATTCAGTCTGAACATTGCAGAACTCCCTATCAGATCTCAACAGCAAGATTAGAGCATTAAATGCATTTAAATTCGAATTCTCCAATGCTGAAGATCTCCAACGGCTACAAAGGCTTCCCTGAGTATAAATAGAAGACTCCATTAAAGCATTGAAGTAGAACTCTCTGAATTAAAAGCTCTATATCTACAACACTGAAATCATCATCTTCAACAACCAGTTCATTAAAATCTTCAAAGCCAAATCTGTATAAACACTCTTTGAAGAGCTCCAAACTTAGACGATTAATCTTTATAGCTCTTCATTGATTGCAATCCTTTGCATTCAAAGCAAACGAGAATTATATCTTTGTAGATATTAATTCTCCCGCAAACACTTGGTCAACTAATTTCTTTTTGTACACGATTCATTACTGATCTATATTGTAAATATTCTAGTGGAAAACTTAGTACACGATTTTCAAATCCAGAGTTGACCACTTTGGTTGTGGACGTAGCACTTATTTATCTGTTTGAACCATATTAAAATCTCTGTCCATTTACTTCCTGCACTTGTGAATTGCTATTACTTGTTAAATTTCAGAAATTCTAACAGCTTTCAGAATAGCTGATCTTGTCCTATCAAGATCAGCCATCTTGAACTTGTCCTATACTTCACTCCTTTCCGCTGCAAAATATTTTCCAACTCTCTAGTGAAGTAACTTTGTAAAACAAATTTTTAAATTGGACATAGGTTATTCAACCCCCTCCTTCTAGTCTATTTGAGCACCTTGGGACCTAACAATTGGTATCAGAGCTTAACTCTTTGAAAACAAGTTTTTTCGAAGATTAAACTCTTGAGAGATTAAAGATCCAATGATTGCTCATTAAATGTTGGAAACTTCAAATGTGAATCATTGTCCTGTATTGGATGATGTTCACTTTGACATCTGGAAAGACAAGGTTAAAAGACACATGAACTCTATTGATAAACGTTTATGGAAATGTGTTACAGATGGTCCAAGGACTCCTATAAAGCCAAATACGTTAGCTGCTGTTGATCCCACTGCTGATCCTGAAATTCCAAAACCAGAAGCAGAATGGGATGATGAAGATAGAAAGAATGATGCTCTGGATGGAAAAACTATCAACATTATCACCAGCTGCATAGACATCAGCACCTACTAGTAAATCATCAATCTAGATACAGCTAAAGAAATGTGGGAAGCTATATTGGAATATTTAGAAGGTGATGGAGAAACAAAGAACAACAAGCTATATACTTGCATCCAAAATTTTGATTCATTCAAGAAAGATCCTAAAGAGACCTTAAGAAACGCCTACGACAGATTCTATGAGGTAGTAAATTCTTGCTATTCTTTAGGAAACAAATTTGAAAAGAAAGAAAGAATCATGAGATTTCTTAATGCACTAGGCAGTCTATGGCATGTAAGGATTACAACCATGAAAAAATCAAAAGACTTGAATAAATTGTCCCTTAGAAATCTTTATGCAAGTCTTTCGGTTTATGAGCTTGAAATTCAGCAAGCTCAAGAAATAGAAAAGAGTTTTAAAAATTTAAATTTACCAGCCATGTCTGTTAAACCTTCCTGTTCAACACCTGATGAATCCCCATCTACATCTAGTGATGGTGATGATATTCTTTCTGACGAAGCCCTGCCATGTTTGTTAAGAAATATCAACGTTTCAAAATATTTAACAAGTCTTCCTACAAGCAGTCACCTTACAAGACTGCTGCTCCTCATAGAACAGCTACTCCTTATAAAACTACTGTTTCCCAAAAAGAGAACGAGCTTGTCTGTTTTAACTGTAGGAAGCCAGGTCATTTTGCTTCACAATGTCAAAAGCCAAATATGAATTTTACAAAAAACGTCCCGAATCTAAATTTTAAAAACAAAAAGGGATGGTGGCTGAAGACATTGATGAGAGCAACATGCCCACTTGGTGTGATACAGAATCTAATGAGGATGATTCCTGTGACTTTGCTGAGGAAGCAAGTATATGTCTTATGGTCAAGGAATCACCTCATAACTCAGTTAGATCACTACCATTTCAGCAAGATGATAGTGATGATAATGAGTTCAATGAACCTTCGAGGGGAGAACTCATCAAAACCAACAAGAACATACTGGAAGAATTTTCTAAATTTAAAATTGCCTATGTAAAATTATCCAAAAAGCATGAGTTGGTTGTCTCTAAGAAATCTACCTTGATGTCTGAGATCAATGATCTCAATAGACAACAAGCTAAGAATATCAAGACTCAAAATTAAGGAGAACAAAGCTTTAACTGAAAAAGTGGAATTCCTACTTGAGCACATAAAGAAAATCAATTCTGAGAAAGATGACCTCCAAAAGGTTGTTGAAGCTTGGAACAACTCCAAAGTAAATTTTGATACCATTCTTTCAAAACAAAAACCTCTTGATGACAAAACAGGTATCGGTTTCCAAAGTGAGTTCAATGTAGGATGTTCATCTAGCTCTCAAGAAAATGAGACAGCTGAAGTGATTGCTAAGGAAATGGTTGAGGAAATTGTCTATGATCAACATCCTTCTCAAAAGGTAAAGCAAGGACTTGGTTTTAATAAAGTTCCATTTGTTTACTCTAAAAACGAATCAGACAAGTCCAAGGGTAAGCAAAATGTCAATGACATTGCTAATAGGGAGGCTGAGCAACTAAGACCAGCTATCAGACATCCTGTGAAAACAGTGATAACTGATAATAAGTCAAAGAAATCTCAACTCTAGCCTATTAAATTTGTCAAAGGTAAGATTACTAACCACAATCCTACTTATAAAAGGCTAAAGGAATCTATGCCTGGAAATGTAAAATCTTTTGGTAAAAGGCCTAATATAGCTAAGCCCAATATCACTAGGAAAGTATACTATCAGCCTAAATTCAATAAGCCTATCATCAGCAGATATGTCATTTCCAGAATTGCTGATCATAAGAAAACCTCGAAAGAAATCATCAAACATGTTCAAGGTTTTCACAACTGCTCTCTTTGTAAAAACCATGGTCACAAGTTTTATGAATGTCTTTTGAGATTCATACCTAAACCTAAATGGTTCACACCTCCAAAGGTTAAATAGGTATGGGTTCCAAAAGGCTGCTAACCCTTTGGACCCAAAAATAAAAGGGGACAATATTCTTAAACGTTTAAATTTCAGGAATGCTTCATGGCTATCAATGAGGAGGAGAAAGACTTATGGTATCTGGATAGTGGCTGCTCTAAGCATATGACTGGAAATCAGGATCTTCTCTCCAATATTACTGAAGCAAAGGGTCCCTCAGTAATTTTTGGTGACAACTCCAAAGGGAAGACAGTTGGCTATGGAATTATAATTCGAGGAAATCTCTCTATAAGCAAAGTATCTCTAGTAGAAGGCTTGAAGCACAATCTCCTAAGTATATCACAATTCTGTGATAAAGGATTGATATGTCAATTCGCCTCAAGTCATTGTTTTATCAAGGACAGTGAGACCTGCATAATAATCTTGACTGGTTTCAGAAAAGGAAATGTGTATGTTGTTGATATGAATGCTATGGGAAGGAAATCAAGTCTATGTTTGATTGCAAAGACCTCAAATGATAACAGTTGGCTGTGGCACAAAAGACTCAGTCATCTTAACTTCAAGTACATCTCTAAGCTATCAAAGGACAACTTGGTTGTTAGTCTGCCAATGATATCAGCAGATCATGACAAGCTTTGTAAAGCATGCCAGCTAGGCAAATTAACCAAGACTTCATTCAAAAGCAAACCATGTTTATCCACTACCAGACCTCTTTAGCTGGTCCACATGGATTTATTTGGTCCAGTCACTAAGGAAATATACACTGGTGGTAGTTGATGACTATTTGAGATTCACCTGGGTTAAAATCTTATTTTCTAAAGATGAAACCTATGACACCATAACAGTACTTTTCAGAAGACTGCAGACTCAGAAGCTGGATGACATTGCTGATGTCAGATCAGACAATGGAACAGAATTCAAGAACAATGGTGTGGCCAAATATTGTGATGACCATAGAATTGGTCACAATATTTTTGCTACTGGTACACCTTAATAGAATGGAGTTGCTGAAAGGAAGAACAGAACTCTTATTGAAGCTGGAAAGACCATGATTGCCGAAGCTTGACTGCCTACGTATTTCTGAGCTGAAGCTGTAAACACAGCCTGCTTCACTCAAAACAGGTCTATAATCAACAAGTTCCATAGCAAAACTCCATATGAAATATGGAGAGGCAGAGCCCCCAATATTAGTTTCTTCAAAATATTTGGATGCAAATGTATGTTCTTTACAATGGTAGAAAACATAGAGGTAAATTTGAATCCAAAAGTGATGAAGGAATATTTCTTGAATATGCTAAATTTTCAAAAGCATATAGAGTTTATAATAAAACTTCTCTTAAAGTTGTTGAATCTGTACATGTCTCTTTTGATGAATTTGATTTTATAGGGCCACATTTGGCTTCTAAGGTTTCTAATCATTTTGATAAGTGTGAGACAGGTACAGAACAGCCAAGCTTCAACTCTGCTGAAGCTACATTTTCACAAGTTCTTCCAAGGATTAACTTGATAGAACCTCCAAGTAGTAATAGTGGACCAGCTAATGATGATTCAGAAAATCCAGAATCTACTACTCCATCTACACCAGATGTATTTCAACCTACACTGGAAATAACCTATCAAGCTCCAGACATTACTACTTCTCAAGATCTAAACTTTGCTGACGCTATCAGACAAGATCTACCTACTGAAGTTAAAGAAGTTAGAGATCATCCTATCACTCAAATTATTGGTGATCTTAATGTCGGTGTTCAGAAAAGACAAGCTTCAAGAAATGAATGCATGTATTCTACAACATTTGTATCAAATATTGAACCCAAAAAGATAGAAGAAGCTCTAGAAGATCCAAGCTTGGTGGAGGCTATGCAAGAAGAGTTAAACCAATTTGATAGATGCCTAGTTTAGACACTAGTTCCTAGACCCAAAGGACAAACATTAATTGGAAGAAAGTGGGTCTTCAGAAAAAAGATGGACAAAAATGGAAACATCACCAGGAATAAGGCAAGACTGGTGGCTCAAGGATACAGACAGGAGGATGGAATTGACTATGATGAGACATTTGCTCCTGTTGCAAGATTAGAAGCTATCAGACTATTCCTGGCCTATGCATCCTTCAAAGATTTCAAGGTATATCAAATGGATGTTAAGAGTGCGTTTCTTAATGGTGAGCTGCAAGAAAAAGTCTATATGGAACAGCTACCTGGATTCACGGATAACTCAAGAAGAGAGGATGTATAACAATTAAGGAAAGCATCGTATGGACTCAAGCAAGCTCCAATGGGCTGGTATGAGACCCTTACAAAGTTCTTAATAACTCAAGGCTTTGTGAGAGGTCAAATTGACACTACTCTTTTTATTATGAAACATAAAGGTCATTCATTACATGTTCAAATCTATGTTGATGATATTATATTTGGCTCCTCTAATGAAAATCTTTGCAAAAGGTTTTGAAATAGCATGATGGGAGAACTCAATTTCTTCCTAGGACTTCAAATTCAACAAAGCTCAACTGGTATCTTCATCAATCAAGCCAAATATGCAAAGGATCTGATCAAGAAATTTGGGCTTGAAAATGCAAACAGTTTCAACACACCTATGGCTACTAACTGCCATCTTGACAAAAATGAAAAGGGCAAGAAAGTGGACATGACTCTTTACAGAGGCATGATTGGCTCACTTTTATATTTAACTGCTAGTAGGCCTGATATTATGTTTGCTGTTTGTGTTTGTGCTAGATTTCAAGCAGATCCAAAAGAGTCTCACTTACAGGCTGTCAAAAGAATTATCAGATATTTAATTGATACATCTAACTTGGGTATTTGGTATCCAAGGGATTCATCCTTTAATGTTATAGGCTATTCTGATGCTGACTTTGCTGCTTGTAAGGTTGACAGAAAAAGCACCAGTGGGACATGTCAATTCCTAGGAAATAGACTTATCTCATGGGCCAGTAAAAAGCAAACCTCTATTTCAACTTTAACAACTGAGGCACAATACATAGCTGCTGGTAGCTGCTGCTCACAATTGCTGTGGATTAAACAGCAACTTGTAGATTATGAGATCAAGACTGCTGATTGCCCCATTATGTATGATAACACATCAGCCATCTCAGTCTCTCAAAATCCTATCATGCACTCCAAAACAAAGCACATTGTTGTGAGATATCATTTTTTAAAAGATCATGTGGAAAAAGGTAGTATCAGCATGCAATATGTATCTACTGATCAACAGTTAGTTGATATTTTCACCAAGCCACTTGACTCAACCAGGTTTGCCTATCTTAGAGGAGAGCCTGGTATGCTTGATCTCAATTCTTAACTCATAAAATTTATTGATTTAATATACATTGCCTTTATATAGAACTGCCTATCTTATCAGCCAAGTGTAACTCTGCTGATGATATGAGACAATCTTAAGTAAGTATTTCTCTCTTCTATAAAGACCAAATCGGCAGTTCTCAAAATGAAAGTGTAAACAGTCACTTATCACGACATTAAATGTGGACTTCAAAAGTTCATTAAATGTCATTTATTAAAACATGTCAGAAGTATAAATAGTAAAATTTCCCTGTTCACCTATTCACATTTTAAAAAACCGCCTTTCGCCCTTTCAAACTTTCACCATTATTACTCATTCAAAACTCTTCTGAAATCTTCAAATCCTCTAATCTTCTAAGCATAATCTACAATGGTGTATCCTGCCTACCCAAGTTCATTTAATTTCAGTTTCACTATATTTCATATTTCAATTTTGAATCATATGAACTGTTTCATTCTAGCGCCATTGATGAACTGTGTATGCTTGATTTCAAAATTCTCTTGTTGTTTATGACTAATTTCTAAGTATCAAATGTGTCTAATGTTTTCGCATATGAATATTTACAATTTATACTATTTGATTTTCTGGAAAATATTAAAATTTGCATCTGTCTAAAACCTTGGAGATGAACTTTATTGTTAATAAACTACTGTTTATTAGTATATTTTGGGTTTTGATTAGGACAGTACGTATTTTCAAAGAACTGCTAATAGTCATTTTGTATCAGCCATCCTTAACTCTGCTATTGTTTTCCTAAGGCCAAGAACTCTTCCAAAACTGTCGATGCCACTACATCAGCTGGTTCTACCATTCAGCAAAGTTCTGAGCCTTCAAAGATTGCTGAGGCTGCTACAAGACCTATTCTCTCTCTACCTGGAACCAGCTATCAACCTGGTATGACAATTGAGGTTGAATCAGTCAAAAAGTACTCATCTGGAGTAACCTTGATAAAAGACATAAATGAGTGTGGAATTCTACAACTATTTGAACTGAATGACACCAAGTACAACAACTCAATTGTTGAAGAATTCTTTACTCGAATAACTCTTCTACCTCCGTCTCAGACCAAGGAAGCAAAGGTCAACATGAGCTATCTCAAGGGATACAACAGAGGTTATCTAATTAAGCTTGACTATAAAATAGTTGGGAAAATCTTGGGACTTCCAATTGAAGGAAACTTAGATTTGACTGCTGAAGAATCTAATCAAGCTTGGGAAATGATGCGTGGAACTTCCAAGCTAGAGCCCTTCTCTGAGATGTACAGGATCTTGTTTCCTGAAGGGGCCTATCTTATTAGTCATTTCCTAGATAAGAGTATTCTTTTCAAGAATGGATCACGGGACATCTTCACTTCCCAGCAGCTACTATGGACAAAAGCCCTCATTCTTCGCAAACAGCTGAATTGGGCTAAAATTATTTTCTCAATGCTGTTCCGAAGTGTGGCAGAAGTACAAGCCAATCTTGGAATGAAGAGACCCTTTGTAAGGGTAATTAATGTCATAATGAGAGGTTATGAGAAGATTGAAGAACGTATGATTGGTGATGAATTTATCAAGGTGACCAACACCTATGTCTTCACGGTAAATAACATCACTAGATATAGATAAGGTACTGCCAAAAGAGCTGCCGCTACCGCAACTGCTACTGCTGGTCTGTCTACTCAAGATAAGAAGGGTAAGAGGAAGGTGACCTACTGTTCTGAGGGGCTTCCTATTTAGGAGGAGCCAAAATCCCTGAGTCCTGCACTTCCCGAGGATTTGGACCTTACAAGGCTTGATCATGATCCTTATGAGCCCGATGAACCCTCTCCCAAGAAATTCAAGCAATCATCTTCACCTCCCTCTTCACCTAAACCCAAACAATATAAGAAACCTACCAAAACCAAAAAAGGCTGCTGAAAGAGACACAACCACCTTCCAACCAGCCAACCTTCAAACTACCAGACAACCAACCAACCAACCAATCTTCCTCCAAAACCCATCTCTAAACCAACCAAGCCCAAAATCAAACAAACTCTTTTACCCACAGATGAAACCTTTGGCCTCCCCAAAACCTTGACCACAACTTCTCCTCCATCAGACATTCCCTTATCAAATAACCTTCAACCTACTCAACCCTCTTCAACCGTTCCCATGATCGAAGTCACCACACCTACTGACCTCAAACCAACCAATCCCGAATCCTCCCCTTCAAAATCAAGGCATGGAAAATGCCTTAAGAAGTGTGCCAAAAAGGCAAAATTCATGCCCTCTGCTGATGAGCCAACCTCACCTCCCTCTTCAAATACTCCTCCAACCTCTATTCCATCCACCCAACCCATTCACCAAGAAGAGCTGCAAGAATCACCTGATTGTCACCCTTTCATCTGCCCTAGACGTCCTCTAACCTTTTCTTCTGACCAACCTACACCCAAATGAACCAAACTAAGCCCTTACAACCATCTTCACCTAGATGTCCAAGAACTGCTATTCTTTAAAGACAGCCGACCCACACCAAACCCTACCGATACCGACCCCTATCTCTCTATTCTCGACTACCCCATACGAATTATTTGCCAACCGATGTCTGCTGGGGAAATTCTGCTCAAGTAGGGTGCCTTCAATGATCCTCTTCCTCCAGCCTGGTCCCAACAATTCTTCATGCACAACTCTGCTGTGCAAGATCTCATGATCTTTCAGCGATGGACTGCTATCCACAGGGACCTAGGTCTTTCTCCTCTTACCAAACCAGACATCTCTCCCTTTCTCTCACTTTCTAAGCCCCTCATCACTACCATTATCAGTCATCCTTCTATTTTTACTAAGCCTTTAGTCTGTGACTTCTTTGAAATGGTTACAACCTATATTGGCTTTAATCTTCATTTTTCTGTACTTTTCAAATCTATTCGTTCACCCATTCCCTTCTCCCTTCCCGTTTTCATTCATGACCACTCCTATGACGCCTACATAGAAAAACTTTTCCCTGTACCTCGCATCTGGTCCAGTCTGCCTGGTACTACATCTCCCGAGCCTACCCTTTCCTCACCTATCATCGGCCATCCTTCTACCAGTCAATCTCCACCATCTTTCAGCCAACCCCAATCCTCTCCCAGCCAATACCAACCCTCCTCCAGCCAATATCAACCCCCTGATAGTCAACCTCTTGGCTCCATGTCTCTCAGTCCTTTTTCCTTTGAAGATTTTTTGAGAAGCTTTAACAAACTCATAACGAACCTTCATAATGACCTGCAGCACCTTGCAACCACACAGTCTCATACGATGTCACTACTGACCACATGACCAGGGTCATTGCTATTGCTCGCGAAGCCAAGCATGCTACTATAGTGAGTCAGATGACCATAACTGCATGTTAGATCCTCCTGGTCGATCGTCTTTCAAGCTCCTCTAATTCCTCTACAGCCCTCATCAACGACAAATGCGAGGCTCTCTCTTAAGGGCTTCTTTCTATGATTGATACTAGTTACAAAAGTTTGCTTAATGCTCAGAAGACAGCAAATCGTTCGGTCCATCATTCTATGCTAGCTTCCCGGACAGCCAATCGAACACATCATGCTCTATTGCGGAAGCGGTTCGATAAGTCTCTAAATCAGGTATCTACAATGGGCCAATCGCTTGTGTCCATGAAGGACGAGATGCGTCGAATCAAAAACAATGATAAGCTGCACAATTCTGATAGAAAGGAATAATTTTCTAACAACCAAAAATGAAACTTTCAAGAATGAGCTAGAAGAAGCCAAAGCTAAAATTGCAACACTCAAAGCTGTTGCTAGCTCAAAACAAGAGGGTCAATCTTCAACTTAACTAGTATAATCTTTCTTGCTCTCTCTTTTATATTTGAAAAATAACTTTTGACAAAACATCGTATTAAACTTCCTGTTTAATATACAATATTTATCTCCACTTGTTTAAATTCTCATGCTTTATGATTAACTACTTATCCTATTTGCTTGAAATTTAAATCACTGGTTTTAAGACATATCTTATGAAGTACTTTATCTGTTTGTCTTTAAACATAGTTTCATTACAAGTGTTCTATTGCCTTAACTCATTATATGTAAAACATTTGTAATATGAATACACTGACCTCCTTGTAAGTCCATCTAGGACATGCTCACTTAATATATTATTTCTAAAGCATGTTATTACTAGAATTGGACATGGTCAGCTTTTATTATATTCATAAGGTCATGGACTTAAGCAAATAGGAGGAGATTGTTGTATTTTGTATAGATTTGCTTGTATCCATAACCTAAGTCTAAGCCAAGGTGACTAATGGGCCTGCGTGTCTGTTAGAGTGGCAACTTGTACTAAGACAGCTGCTTGTATAGCTTAGGATTGATTCTTGTAATTAGCTTAGTCTTCAGTAGATAGCCTGTTATATATCAGCCATGTTCAGAGCAGCTATCTTCATATTAGCCAAGTCCATCAAGTCATCGAACAAGTTCGTTTCAGTCAAGCTTCATCAGCAATGTTGAAGACCTAAAGATCGTCCGATCTAGACTTGTCTGAAGATATGCCTTAAGCTATCGGCAAAGTCATTCATTGACTTTGATACAACGATAACCTACAAACTTCATTTAATGATTCTTTCCTTATTAGGCATTCATCTCAGAAAAGGACATTCTACCTGCATCAACTGTCTACCTATTTTTTGCAATATAGCAGAATTCAGTCTGAACCTTGCAGAACTCCCTATATGATCTCAACAGCAAGATTAGAGCATTAAATGCATTTAAATTCGAATTCTCCAAGGCTGAAGATCTCCAACGGCTACAAAGGCTTCCCTGAGTATACATAGAAGACTCCATTGAAGCATTGAAGTAGAACTCTCTGAATTAAAATCTCTATATCTACTACTCTGAAATCTTCATTTTTAACAGCCAGTTCATTAAAAGCTTCAAAGCCAAATCTGTATAAACACTCTTTGAAGAGCTCCAAACTTAGACGATTAGTCTTTATAGCTCTTCATTGATTGCAATCCTTTGCATTCAAAGCACACGAGAATTATATCTTTGTAGATATTAATTCTCCCGTAAACACTTGTTCAACTAATTTTTTTTTGTACACGATCCATTAGTGATCTATCTTGTAAAGATTCTAGTGGAAAACTTAGTACACGATTTTCAAATCCAAAGTGACCACTTTGGTTGTGGACGTAGCACTTATTTATAAGTGTGAACCATATTAAAATCTCTATCCATTTACCTCCTGCACTTGTGATTGCTATTACTTGTTAAATTTCAGAAATTCCAACAGCTTTCAGAATAGCTGATCTTGTCCTATCAAGATCAGCCATCTTGAACTTGTCCTATACTTCACTCCTTTCCGCTACAAAATATTTTTTAACTCTCTAGTGAAGTAACTTTGTAAAATAGATTTTTAAATTGGACATTGGCTATTCAACCCCCCCCTCTAGCCTAATTGAGTACCTTGAGACCTAACATGATCCTATCACTTCCCTTCTTGGCTTATGGCTATATGAGGAGAAGATGTATTTGCATGGCTTGTGACCATTAAGGAGGCGAAAGTATATAATTTGACATATACATTAAGGAGGAGATGAAGTATATAATATACATCAGGAAGGAGAAGTATGTATTATGATATATACATAGGAGGAGTAGTATACAATATGAGTTGTATATTCTGATCATAATACTTATTGTATTAAACTCATATGGTAGAAGACACATCTATTGAGGATGAGATGTCCTACTTAATTGAAGCTGAGACACTTGCATAAAGTCAATGAGAAAACTGTAAGTACGATAATTCACCCTCTCATAGATAAGTCTTTGAGACTTGTCTGATTTTAGATAAAACTTTGTGAATTATCTATGCCTTTGTGGCTCACTCAAATGAAGGATAAGTCTCTATGACTTGTCTGATACTAGACAAATCTTTATGATACATCTAGTCCTTCCTTGTGACCTACTTAATGAAGGAATCAAAATCATTTCAAAACACCGCTGACCTTGATATTTAAATCAATCTCAAATATTTATATCAGGAGAAGAACTTCAAAGCAGCATCTCCTAAAATCTCTTATTCTTTTGAAAGCTGCTGTTCAAACTACTTTCTTGAAAATCTTTAAACAAGAAAGACACTTTCTTAAATCATCTGCTCTGATACTTAATCAATTCAATTGAGTATTAAGAAGCTACCTCCAGTAAATATTTATATTAGGAGGAAATAATTGTTAGGAATATGAATATCAAAACAACATTTCTTGAAAATATCTTATTCTTTCGAAAGCTGTTGTTCAAAATACTTCTTGTAAAATCTCTAAAACAAGAAAGAAATAATATTTTTAAAATTAGTTCTTAGAGCAATCCTTAAGCAAGTGTACGCTCCATTTTTTATAAAATTGCTCTTAAAATCTTTCTTGTTATGAATTTCTTAACTTGTTTAAATCATCGCGCAAGAAAGATTCTCTTAAAAAACATCTTTATAGCCTACTTACAAATTATATCTCATAATTGCCTAAAAAAGTTTATATTATTGCCTCATATTTGTACTTTTATTTATCGAGTTTGTAAATACCTAGCAATAGGTGACTATACATCCACTATTACTTGTAAGTTCAACTTAGGGCATGTGTTAAGATAAAATGATCATTCATTAGAAGGCATGATATTTCTAAGGATTAAACATCTGCTATAAGAGCTTTATGTATATGTCAATTTTAGTAATGGTCCTAAACAAATATGAGGAGATTGTTAGGAATATGCCTATGAAACATCTGATATATAAGTTTGCATATTCCAATATAGTGATGTTGTATTTTGTATAGATTTGCTTGTATCCATAACCTAAGTCTAAGACAAGGTGACTAATGGGCCTGCGTGTCTGTTAGAGTGACAACTTGTTCTTAGACAAATGCTTGTAATAGCTTAGGATTACTTCTTGTACTTAGCTTAGTCTTCAAAAGATAGTCTGGTGTATATCAGCCTTATTCAGATCAGCTATCTTCATATCAGCCAAGTTCATCAAGTCATCAGCCAAGTTCGTTCCTTCCAAGCTTCATCAGCAATGTTGAAGACCTAAAGATCGTCTGATGAAGACTTTTCTGGAGATATGCCTGGGGTTATCAGCAAAGTCCTCTCTTGACTTTGATATAACGATAACCTGCACAAATCATTTATTGCTTCTTTCCTTTTTAGGCATTCATCTTACAAAAGGACAATCTGCAGCAACTACTATCAACCTATTTTTGGCAAAGTGGCAGAATATACTCAGTAACGGTCTGAGCTTTGCAGATCTCTCAGTCAAATCCTGACAACAAGATCAAAACATTTAATGCAAGTATCTCCAGCATTAAATGCACTTAAATTCAAATCTCCCTAGGATGAAGATCCCCAACGGCTACAAGAACTCCTCTAAGTATAAATAGAAGACTCTATTAAAGCATTGAAGATAACAACCTGAATTCATAACTCCAAAAATCTTCATCTTCAACAGCAAGTGCATTCAAAGCTTAAAAGCGTAATCTATAGAAACATTCTTTGAAGAGCTCCAAACTTAGACGCATAGTCTTTATTGCTCTTCATTGATTGCAATCCTTAGCATTCAAGTACACGAGAATTATATATTTGTAGATATCAATTCTCCTGCAAACACTTTGTCAACTATTTTTTTTGTACACGATCCATTAGAGATCAATCTTGTAAAGATTTTAGTGGAAACCATAGTACACGTTTTTCAAATCCAAAGTTGACCACTTTGGTTGTGGACGTAGCACTTATTTATAAGTGTGAACCATATTAAATCCCGTGTCTATTTATTTCTTCCTCTTGTGATTTGCTTTTACTTGTTAATTTCCAAAAATTCCAACAGCTCAGAGAATAGCTGAACTTATCCTATCAAGATCAGTCATCTTGAACTTGTCCTATATTTCACTTTATTCCGCTACAAAATATTTTAAATCAATTTTTTAAAAAAACTGGATATAGGCTATTCAACCCCCCCCCTTCTAGCCTATTTGAGCACCTTGAGACCTAACAATTGGTATCAGAGCTTAACTCTTTGAAAACAAGTTTTTCCAAGATTAAACTCTTGAAAGATTAAAGATCCAATGGTTGCTCATCAAATGTTGGAAACTTCAAATGTGAACCATTGTCCAGTCTTGGATGAAGTTCACTTTGATATGTGGAAAGATAAGGTTAAAAGACACATGAACTCTATTGATAAACGTTTATGGAAATGTGTTATAGATGGTCCAAGAATTCCCATGAAGGCAAATACACTAGCTGCTGTTAATCCCACTGCTGATCCTGAAATTCCAAAGCCACAAGCAGAATGGGATGATGAAGATAGAAAGAATGATGCTCTGGATGGAAAAGCTATCAACATAATCACCAACTGCGTAGACATAAGTACCTACCAGCAGATCATCAATCTAGATACAGCTAAAGATATGTGGGAAGCTATATTGGAATATCTAGATGGTGATGGAGAAACAAAGAACAACAAGTTGTATACTTGCATCCAGAAATTTGATTCATTCAAGAAAGATCCTAAAGAGACTTGATGTGCTGCAAATTAATCTGCACCAACTAGGGCAAGAATACCCTGCCGTATCAAGTAATAAAGTGTACGTAAGTACGAGTTATCGATCCCACAGGGAATGCACGTAATTTTCACTCCAACTAAGTACTGAAATTAAGCTAACTAATTATATTTGAGCGAAAATAAAATGAGAATAAACACTAAAAACTAAAATTAAAAGAAAGCAATTAATATATACATGGTCGTAAAATGGTTTGGCAACAACAAATCAAGATAAAAGATAAGATTTTAAGAATGCAATATTTTCTAGTCTAACTCATGATTAATTTTATCTTCTCTCTACTCTCCTTTTACTCAAATCTTGGTAGTCGGGCGCACGTTAATGATATTCACTACGGGCTCTCGCATCTTATATCAAGTCTAGATACCAATCCCTACTACGGGCTCTCGCATTTTATAGCAAGGAAAGAATAGCCGCATTATCGCTCAAGCACCACATGACTATCTAAGAACGCTTGATACCTCTCGATCAAGCCATAGACAATTATTGTGTTATCCGAATTAATAGGACGGGCTGTCGCATCTTACCCTATAATTCTGGAAATCATCTAATGGGTAGTGAACCCATCGGAAGCATTAAGAGCACATAATAAATACTAAGAATATGGGTAATAGCAGGTAGAGAAATAATCTCTCTATTTTTCTACAAGGCATGCCGGTAACTGGGACATCGAAAGTGGTTAAAAACCCTAATTTCCTACCTCTCGGTGGATTGATCGCTTCACAAAACAAGTACTCCCATGGCTATCAGTGTTTTCCAGGCACCAACTACTAATTTGTTCAGTCCGAAATGCAAGGTAGCTCTCGTGGATACAAACATTTCTCAAATCATTTAATTAGTGGCCAATTAATTAAAAGCATTAAGCCCACAAATTAATAACCTAGCATGCCTGTATACTAAATAGAGAGAGAGAGAGATAAAATTAAATCACTACAACAACATAGAAAAATAATTGCTTTCTAATAATCATTAAGCACAAAGCCAATTTCACAATTACAAGTTCATTTAACCCTAGAAAATTACAACAAATATATCAAGATAAAGGGTGGAAGAATTAAACCAAATAATGTTGAAATCCGAGGTTGAAATCTCTTGCAAAAGCTTCCTTGGCACTTGATTTGTTGCTCCAAACCTTCAATGATGATTACATTTTTGAGAGAATGGAAGGAATTTTGGTGAAATGGGGCAGGTGCCTCATTTGGGAGCTCAATCCTGAAATGGGGGTTTACTGGAAAAAATGGGGGAGCTTTTGGATTAAAAGAGAAGGCATTTTGAGTGTTGGGGAAGCCAAGGGCATTTTGGAGATTAAATTGAAGATTAAGGGCTGAAATGGGAGGAAAAGAAGGCTGGGCAAAGGCTGATCTGGATGGAGGGTTCGCGGGTTGGATGCAGCGGGTCAAGGGGGGAAATGGGTGAGAGTGTGAGAGTGAAATAGGCTGAATGGAAGGAGAAATGGATACGGGTGATGGGCCAGATCAGGAGCTCCAAGGGCTTCTGGACAGGGACACGTGGCAGCGCGCTGGGGGCGCCACCGCATTAATGAAAACTTTCATTAATTACTTTGGCGCCCCCCAGCTTCTAATCTTGGCTCCAAAAATCCTTCCCCCTCCAGGCTTTGCAAAACAGTCCATCGTTAGCCTCCGTTAGCCCACCGTTACTCCATTTTGCCTTGGAACTCTAACGGACTTTGACGAAATAAATTTAAGCTCAACTTTAAAGCCCAAAATTGCCTCAAACCTTGTGCTAAACTCCGTGAATGCATATTAATATCTTGGAAACCTACAATGAAGCACAAATACACAAATAATAATATTTCCAAGAATATTTAACTCTAAAATAGCACAAAATAAAAGGAAATAAAGGAAAAAATTCGTGGAAATCTTGAGCTCATCAAGACTCTCATAAATGCCTACGACAGATTCTATGAGGTAGTAAATTCTTGCTATTCTTTAGGAAAGAAATATGAAATGAAAGAGATGAACATGAGATTTCTTAATGTACTAGGCAGTCTATGGCATGTAAAGATTACAGCCATGAAAGAATCAAAAGACTTGAATAAATTATCCCTTAGAAATCTTAATGCAAGTCTTTCGTTTTATGAGCTTGAAATTCAGCAAGCTCAAGAAATGGAAAAGAGTTTCAAAAACTTATCTCTACCAGCCATGTCTGTTGAACCTTCCTATTCTACACCTGATGAAACCCCATCTATATCTAGCGATGGTGATGATATTCTTTCTGACGAAGCTTTTGCCATGTTTGTTAAGAAATATCAACGTTTCAAAAAATTTAACAAGTCTTCCTATAAGCAGTCACCATATACGACTGCTACTCCTCAAAGAATAGCTGCTCCTTATAAAACTACTGTTTCCCAAAAAGAAAATGAGCTTGTCTGTTTTAACTGTAGGAAGCCAAGTCATTTTGCCTCAAAATGTCCAAAGCCAAAAGATGAATTTTTCAAAAAACGTCCCGAATCTAAATTTCAAAAACAAAAAGGGATGGTGGATGAGGACATTGATGAAAGCAACTTGCCTACTTGGTGTGATACAAATTCTGATGAGGATGAGTCCTGTGACTTTGCTGAGGAAGCAAATATATGTCTTATGGCGAGAGAATCACGCCATGACTCAGTTAGATCACTGTCATTTCAACAGGATGATAGTGATGGATGATGAGCTCGATGAACCTTCGAGGGGAGAACTCATCAAAACTAACAAGAACATGCTGGAAAAATTTGCTAAATTTAAAACTGCCTATGTAAAATTAGCCAAAAAATATGAATCGGTTGTCTCTGAGAAATCTACCTTGCTGTCTGAGATCAAAGAGCTCAATAGACAACAAGCTGAAAATATCAAGACTCAAAAAGGGAACAAAGCCTTAACTGAAAAAGTAGAGTTCCTACTTAAACACATAAAGAAAATCAATTCTGAGAAAGATGACCTTCAAAAGGTTGTTGATGCTTGGAATAATTCCAAAGGAAATTTTGATACCATTCTTACAAAACAAAAACCTCATGATGACAAAACTGGTATCGGTTTCCAAAGTGAGTTTAATATATGAAGTTCATCTAGTTCTCTAGAAAATGAGACAGCTGAAGTGATTGCTGAAGAAATCTCTGAGGAAGTTATCTATGATCAACATCCTTCTAAAAAGGGAAAACAAGGACTTGGTTTTAACAAAGTTCCATTTGTTTACTCCAAAATCAAACCAGACAAGTCCAAAGGTAAACAAACTATCAAGGCCAATAACTCTGTTAATATGGAAGCTGAGCAGCAAAGACATGCTGTCAGACATCCTGTGAAAGCAGTGGTGGCTAATAACAAGTCAAAGAAGTCTCAACTCAAGCCTATTAAATTTGTCAAAGGAAAGATTCCTAACCACAACTCTACTGATAAAAAGCTAAAGGAATTTATGCCCGAAAATGTAAAACATTTTGGTAAAAGGCCTGCTATAGCTAAGCCCAACATCACTAGGAAATCGCATTATCAGCCCAAATTCAGTAAGCCTGTCATCAGCAGACCTGACATTCTCAAGACTACTGATCATAAGAAGACTCATAAGGAAATCATCAGACATGCTCAAGGTTTTCATAACTGTTCTTTCTGTAAAGGCCATGGTCATAAGCTTTATGAATGCCTTCTGAGATTTATACCTAAACCTAAAGGGTTCACACCTCCTAAGGTTAAACAGGTATGGGTTCCAAAAGGTTGCTAACCCTCAGGACCCAAAAATAAAAAGGGGACCATTTTCTTAAATGCTTACATTTCAGGAATGCTTCATGGCTATAAATGAGGAGGAGAAAGACTTATGGTATCTAGAAGAACAGTGTTTGAGGAAATAGTATTTCTAGAAGTTGCTTATTGTTACAACGGCTTAAGCAGACTTCTTTTCAAGACATATATCCAAGTGTTCCTTTTTATCTAGATGTAGAGTTGTCCTTTTGAATATGTGTATCTAGATGTCTCTTCTTATAGAATATCTAGAGTATGTGTCCTTTTGAATGCATAAGACATACATTATTAAAGTATATGAGGTATACGTATATGTTTTTCTTTAATGGTCACGTTATATAACTTTTCTTTAATGTATAAGACATACATCGCAGAATGTTAAAATATTAAATTTCAAAGTATGCTATGTCAAAGTATTATATGTCAAAGTAATTCTCTTCCTGAATGTATAAGGGATACATTTAAGAATGTTTATAGATTAAAGTAAAATATTAATGTATAAGACATTTATCAAAATATAATTCTCCTTCTTAATGTCTACTTCTTTGTATTCTCCTCCGTATTTAAGGTGCTCTCCTCCTTATATGTCAAGATATAAAAATGTATGAGGCATACATTCCAGAATGTCTATGTTCAAGTACTGATTGTATATGTTCTCATGGTCACAAGTACTGTATATATCTAAGTATTCATCTCCTAAATGATATGTAAAGATTACAGTATTTTCCTCCTTAATGGAGAAAGGGAGCAAGTAGAAGAATAATCAAAAGAAAGAATAAAAGTAGGGAAAGATAAGCATAATGTGTTACATAGAAAACATGCAAATATAAGAGATACTATTTTAGCAAAACCATTAACAAAGGAAATGTCACATTAAACTAAAACATATTAAGAGACGCTTGTTTCCTTTTTTAAGTGTTGGAAATGTCTTAAGTAGCTACTGAGTTTGGTGCAGAATTATCGCCCATAGATGGATGCTCCTCCTGAACAGGTAACTGCTTGAATGGAATGGTTTAGGGAGCAGAAGAAGAAGCAGGGGAAGATTCAGACTCATCAGTTGATATGAAATTTTTGGTGGAAATCCAGGCAATGAAATTGGAAACATCGTTCCTGGGATCTTGAAGTCGATTTCTAAGAGGTCGACTGATTCGAGAAGGTCTTCGAACCGTTTGGGGCTGAGGTGCCAAAACAGTCATCATCCGTATTCTCCATTCGGTGTGAGGAATAGGACGAGATGCTGGTCTAGCAGAGTTTGTGTTCCTCATAATTTTGAGAGGTGAAGATGAAATGGTTGAGAGAATTTGAGATTGTATAAAATGACGGTTAAGAGAAGCATGTTATTTGTGTTAATGACCATGTCTCTAGAAATTTTGAGAATTTGAAGAGCTTTCTTAGATGAAGTAATTTGATAAGACACAAATGTGGCTTAAGAGTAAGAATGAATTTAATGAAGTTGCAGTGATGTGACGTTAGTTGGTAATGACATTATAGCGTAGGTATGTGTACGTTAAATATGGCAAAGATATAGGCAGAGTGAAATGATGATATCGGTAGAGTGAAATAATGATATCAGAAGAGTGAAATAATGATATCGGTAGAGTGAAATGATGATATTCGACAGAGTGAAATAATGATATCGGCAGAGTGAAATAATGATATCGGCTGAGTGAAAAGATAGTATCGAATTTTAGATTACACACCAATTGTTATAATATACCAATTGTTATACTATGAAGAAGAATAAGATTTAATCATTTGGGTTAAGACTTTGAATTGAGTTAAAGGTAATTTTGGCTTGAATTAATGGTGGCTCATCTTATGAGTAGTTGAGCTGATTAAGATTGTTCAAGAGTAGACTTAAAGCTAAGGTGAGATAGATTTGAGAGGGAAGAGTGGATTGTGGTTACTGATATATAAATGCAACGTAAAACTTAATATCAGTTAGAAGAAGTGATAAGAGATATACTTATGATTATCTTGATCAGCAGATTTAAAAGATGACTGATCAAGAGATTCCTTCAAGTAAAGGAATTGTCAGGGCAACTGCTGATATAGATTATTTGCCGAATTTAATTTCTAATATCAAGTGTGAATTGATATAAGTAGGGGTGGCAATTTGTGTCATCGTGTCGTGTTCGTGCCACACTATCGTATTTTCGTGTTATCTATCTTATTTGATCATAAATATAATAATAAACGTTATTTTAACTAAATTTACAATTTCGTGCTTTCGTGTCGTGTCGTGTCGTGTCGTGCCGTGCCTTATCGTGTTTCTTGTCTCTATAATTCGTGTTTATAATCGTGTTGTGCTGGTTCGTGCAATCGTGTCGTGCCTGCCATTGCCACCACTAGATATAAGATCAAGGCAATTTATCTGGTTAGAAAGACAGAATCAGCAGGGTTGGCAACCAATTGGTACCACATGTTGATTAGAAGTAAGATTCCAATTGTTAGCAAGAAGTAAGATCTGCTAATGAAGGAATAAATAGGAAACCACATGATCAGCAGAATAAACAAACCAAGATTTTTGTTACTCTTCTTGTGGGGATGATAGTGACAAGATAAGGTAGAAGAGAACACAGCTGGATAGTCAGTAGTAGTGGGAGTAATAGACTTTGATCTGCTGATGTGAGTCCAAAGATTTGTTAGAAGATAGATAAGTAATTTAGTGGTCGTGACATTAATCAGCAGAGTATAGACTTTGCTGAAGTGTTCGTTCATGTCTGCACCAAATCTTCCAACAAAGAGAATGAGGCATTAGATAAGACAACAGGGGTTATATCATCTGTTCATTCTTGAAGAAATACGACAATTGGAAATAATAGTCTTTCTGGAAATCTATGAATATTTAACTATCTTTTGAGTAAAGTTTTAGTATTATAAATACTAACCAATTTGTTTTCTCAAAATTTTCATATGATAAAGCATACCAAGATGATTTGAATTCAGCTTGTCTGCTAATTAGCTGTTATCAGCTAACTTTGCCATATATTATCATAATCTCAATAGATAAACAATCTTAAGTAGTTGTCTGAGATGAACACTGGTTGATGTTGTGTTTGAGAGAGAGAACAGCTTTGAACATTTTATATGAAGCACAAGGATATGTGAAATTAAAGCTTATAAGTATTTCAATATACTTTGAAAATGGTAATTCCCTTTTAGAGAAAATTCTGAGTTGTCTTTTCTTTCATACATCAAACAACCTTTGTTCATAGCAGATTTGATACAGATCTTGTAATTTAAAATAGAGAGTTAGAGATTTAGAAATTCGTGTGCATCTTTAAAGGTGGAATTTAGACATGAAAGGTCATCCTTTAAATTGCAGCAGTTTGCTAAACTTATTTTAAATCAGCAGACTTTGATTTTGATCAAGGTGAGTTGATCAATTTCAGAAAGGCAATTATCAAAGTGGTTGAAAGTAAGTGGTATATTTTAAAAATTGACTGTTACTCAATATAGCAGATTTTCATGGACAAGTTTGCTGATGGAGTTTCAGCAGAGGTTGTGAAAGAATTTCATGATCATTTTGTTATGGTCAATTCTTCAATCGTTAGAAAGTGTTAGAAAAAGATACCAATTGTTTGATTAGAGGTAAACTTGTACGATGAAGAACAAATTATTAGATCAAAACAATTAAAACGCAATGATTCATGCTATTAGAAGAATTCAGAGAAGTTGATAGACATGAAGGAAAGTTGCTGAACTTGTATTCAATAATCCAAACAGTTTTGAATATGTTTCTTTAGGGATCAGCTGATTACAAGAACATTTCAACAAGAATTTGACTAAACTGTTGTTTACGAGATAAAGATAGACAATGATTCAATTTTGAATAGAAAATTTGTTACAAAGTTTTATTTAAGATATCCTAATCCAGAGGACATGGTGGATGGTCATCAGTCATGGATTTTAGAATAGATCAAGTTGGCTATTTCCGTTTTTGATTTCCTCCAATTCTGGGGGGAGGAAGAACATGTGCACACCTAGAGGCTACTCCGGAAGAACCTCAGGGTGATAACCGTCGAGGATTTACTGCTTTGGCCATGAATCCCCTTTGATATGCACAGGGATGGATGGTAGTGGTTAGCAGTTCGTCATCCTCATCAACACCTTATTAGCTACCTGATTCAGTCAAACTAAATTATCTGCATCAGCCATCATTGGGGTGATGGCTAGTATACTTACATATGACCAGACGAGTTATTTGAAACAACAATTTACCAGATGCTTTCAGGTCATTTGATAAATCTTATCTGGGATCTTCTTTGTGATACTCATGTATACATGCAGAGTTACGATGATTAGATAGGTATATGCTAAGTGGTTTTCATAGTGATTCATCTGAAATCAATTTAGTGTATAAATAAGATTGATAACCAAATGTTAGGAATGGAGTTGTTGCATAATTAGCCTAGATTTGCTTGAATCCATAACCTAAGTCTAAGTCAAGGTGACTAATGGGCCTGCGTGTCTGTTAGAGTGGCAACTTGAACTTAGGCATAGCTTGAATAGTTTAGGGTTGCTTATTGTATATTGCCTTGAAGAAGATAGCCTATAGGACATCGGACGTCCTCTGCACAATAGGCAATTTATGCATCGCCAGCCTTCCTTTCGGATATCGGACAAGCTCATATCGCCAAGCCTCATCGCAATGTTGAAGAACCTCAAGAACGTCGATAAGAGAACCGCCGAAGACATGTCCCGATTTGAGGCTTTCATTGACTTCGATGCAACGTTAACCCGCAAATCACATTCAATGAAGGTTTCCATTCTTAGCATACACTCGAAAAGGACATTCCTCCGCAAGCACACCGCCTATTTTTAGCAAAGTGTCGGAGACAGCAAGCTACAGCCGCCCTATCGAGTCAACAACCGATTAGAGCATTAATTGCTCTTAAATTCAAATTAGAAGACTACCAACGGCTCCAAGCTTCCTCCTACATATAAAAGGAGACTCCATTCTGCATTCAACACACTTCAACAACTACAACTCGAATCTTCTTCATCTTCTTCAAGTGCATTAAAAGCTTAAACGTCCTATCGTACTTCCTTCTTTGAAGAGCTTCTCTCTAAGACGATCAGTCCATTAAAGCTCTTCATTGATTGCAACACCTAGCTTTTCATAGCTCACGAGAATTGTATCTTATTGATATCAATTCTCCCACACAAACACTTGGTCAACAAAATTTTTGTACACAATCCATTAGAGATTTAGTTTGTAAAATATCTAGTGGAAAAACTTAGTACACGATTTTCAAATCCAAAGTTGACCACTTTGGTTGTGGACGTAGCACTTATTTATAAGTGTGAACCATATTAAATATTCTGTCTATTTGTGTGTGATTGTGATTTGATTGTGTTGCTTTAAATTTCAGATTTCCAATCATTAAGAACCGCGATCTTGTCCCGCCAAGATCGCCATTCTCAACTTGTCCGTGCTTCACAAGACTTCCGCCCGCAAAATTTATAAAACTCTAGTGAAGTAAGATTTTTGAATCAATTTCAAAAATTGGACATAGGCTATTCAACCCCCTTCTAGCCTATATAGAGCAACCTTGGACCTAACAATTGGTATCGAGCTTAACTCTTTGAAAACTAGTTTTTCCTAGATTAACCTCTTGAGAGATTAAAGATCATGGCTGCTCACCAAATGTTGGAAACCTCAAACGTGAACCATTGTCTGTCTTGGATGAAGTTCACTTTGACATCTGGAAAGATAAAGTTAAAAGACATATGAACTCAATTGACAAACGTTTGTGGAAATGTGTCACGATGGACCCGAATTCCAATGAAGCCTAATACACCGGCCGCGGTAGATCCAAGCTGCACAAGTACCAAAGCCGAAGAAGAGTGGGATGATGAAGACAGAAAGAATGATGCTCGATGGAAAGGCCATCAACATCATTACCATGTGTTGATATAAGTACTTATCGCCAGATTATCAACTTGGACACGGAAAGGAGATGTGGGAAGCCATCCTTGAATATCTTGAAGGTGATGGCGAGACAAAGAACAACAAATTATATACCGCATCCGAAGTTTGACTCCTTCAAAAGGATCCCAAAGAGTCTCTGCGAAGTGCCTATGACAGATTCTATGAGGTAGTCAACTCTTGCTATTCATTAGGAAAGAAGTATGAAAAGAAAGAAATAAACATGAGATTTCTAAATGCACTAGGCAGTCTATGGCATGTTAAGATCATCGCCATGAAAGAGTCAAAAGATTTAAACAAATTGACTCTTAGAAACCTTTATGCTAGTCTTTCGGTTTATGAGCTTGAAATCCAACAAGCTCAAGAAATGGAAAAGAGTTTTAAAAACTTGTCCTTACCACCATGTCTGCGAACCTTCTGTTCAAAACCCGATGAAACACCTTCTACTTCCGGTGAAGATGATGATATTCTTTCGACGAAGCCTTTGCTATGTTTGTAAAGAAATATCAACGTTTCAAAAGGTTTAATAAACCATCATCACATAGGCAGTCTTCTCACAAAGCTGTTCCTTATAAAACAAGCGCTCAACCAAAACATTACGCTCCTTATAAATCGAGACCATCAAAAGGATAATGAGCTAGTTTGTTTTAACGTAGGAAACCAGGCCATTTTGCCTCTAAATGTCCAAAGCCAAAGTATGAATTTTATAAGAAACGTCCCGAAACTAAATTTCAAAAACAAAAAGGGATGGTGGTGAAGACATTGATGAAAGCAATCGCCTACATGGTGTGACACCGACACCGATGAGGATGACTCTTGTGACTTTCTTTGAAGAAGCCAACATATGCCTTATGGCCGGAGTCACCACATGATTCAGTGAGGTCACTACCATTTCAACAAGATGACAGTGATGATGATGATGAGCTCAATGAACCATCAAAGGGAGAGCTCATCAAAGCTAACAAAGACATCCGGAAGAGTTTTCAAAATTCAAAGCCGCCTATGTGAAATTAGCCAAGAAGCATGAACTAGTGTCTCGAGAAATCAACCTTGATGTCTAAGATCAAAGATCTTGATAGACAAAGTGAAAGTATCAAATTGCAAAAAGAGAACAAAGCTTTGACGAAAAAGTGGACTTCCTACTTGAACACATCAAGAAGATAAATTCGAGAAAGATGACCTTCAAAAGGTTGTCAATACTTGGAATAACTCTAAAGGAAACTTTGATACCATTCTCTCAAACCGAAAACTTTAGATGACAAAGCGGTATTGGTTTCCAAAGTGAGTTCAAAGTAGGTAGTTCTTCTGGTTCTCAAAAGGATGAGACATCGAAGTGATTCTTTGAAGAATTGGTTGTAGGAGTTTCTTATGACCAGCCCTCCCAAAAGGCAAGGACTTGGCTTTAACAAAGTTCCTTTTGTTTATCCCAAAAACACAAAAGACAAGTCCAAAAGAAAGCAATCGCCAATGACTCGCTAATAGTGAGTCGAGCAACTAAAACCTGCCATTAGTCACCCTAAGAAAACAGGATGACTAATAGCAAGTCTAGAAATTCTCGGCTCAAACCTATTAAATTTGTCAAAGGCAAGACTGATCCCAACACCGCCTATAAAAGGGTAAAAGAAGTGAATTCGCAGATAAAAAGCTTAAAGGACATGTGCTGTAAATACAAAATCTTTTGATAAGAGGTCTACCTATGGTAAACCTAACATCAACAAGAAAAGGCATTATCGCCCTAAGTCCTATAGGCCAATTATCGCAGAAAGATCATTCCAAAGACCGCGATATTAAGAAGCCTCAAAAAGAAATCATTACTCATGTTGAAGGATTTCACAAATGCTCTTTCGCAAATGCCATGGTCATGAGATTCATGAATGCCTTCGAGATTCACACCTAAATCTAGAGGATTTACTCCTCCAAAGGTTAAACAAGTGTGGATCCCAAAAGGTTGCTAACCTTGAGGACCCAAAAATAAAAGGGGACCATATTCTTAAATGTCTATATTTCAGAATGCTTTATGGTCACAATGAAGAAGAGAAAGATCTATGGTATCTAGACATGGATGCTCAAAGCATATGACCGGTGATCCAAATCTTCTTTCAAGCATTGTTGAAGCAAAGGTCCCTCGGTCATATTTGGAGATAACTCAAAAGGGAAGACCATTGGTTATGGAAGTATAATCGAGGCAATCTCTCCATCAACAAAGTCTCTCTAGTTGAAGGTTTAAAGCACAATCGCTAAGCATATCACAATTCGTGATAAAGGGCTAACATGTCGCTTTTCCTCAAGTCAATGTCTCATAAAGGACAATGAGACATGTTCAACTATCTGACAGGGTTCGAAAAGGAAATGTCTATGCTTTGTTGACCTAAATCTTTGTTGGAAGAAAATCAAATCTTTGCTTGGTTGCTAGGTCATCAACGACAACAAATGGTTGTGGCACAAAAGGCTTAGTCATCTCAATTTCAAATACCGGAGAAGCTATCAAAAGACAATCTAGTTGTCGGTTTGCCTAAAATATCACCTGAATCACACGGTCTCGCAGAGCATGTCAACTGGGCAAACTACATAAATCTTCCTTCAAAAGCAAGCCTTGCCTATCAACAACTGCACTCTACGCCTCTTGCACATGGATCTGTTTGGACTGTAACTACTACAAGTCTTGGTGGCGCAAGTATACTCTTGTAGTAGTTGATGATTACTCAAGATTTACTTGGGTAGAAATGATGTCCTCCAAAGATGAAGCATATGACATCATTACGAACTCTTCGAAGACTACAAACTCGAAGCCGGATGATATCTCGATGTCGATCGTACAATGGAACAGAGTTCAAGAACAATGGTGTTGCCAAATATTGTGATGACCATGGAATTGGTCACAATTTCTCTGCGCTGGCACACCTCAACAAAATGGAGTTCTGAAAGGAAGAACGAACTCTCATTGAAGCAGAAAGACAATGATTGCCAAACCGCCTATGTATTTACGGCGAGGCCGTGAACACCGCCGCTTCACACAAAACAGTCCATCATAAATAAATTTCATAACAAAACTCCATATGAAATATGGAGAGGCGAGCTCCCAACATTGGATTCTTTAAAATATTTGGTTGTAAATGCTATGTTCTTTACAATGGTAGAGAACATAGAGGTAAGTTTGAATCCAAAAGTGATGAAGGAATTTTTCGGATATGCCAAGTTTTCAAAAGCATACGAGTTTATAATAAAACTTCACTTAGAGTTGTTGAATCGTACATGTTTCTTTTGATGAATTTGATTTCATTGGGCCACATTTGGCTCCTAAGGTTACTAATGATTCGATGAATATGAGACAGTGCGAACGGCCTAATCCCAGATCTGCGATCCTCCTTCTTCACAAGATCTTCCAAGAGTCAACCCGTTAGAATCCTCAAACGAACCAACAAATGAACACTCAAAACCCCGAATCCCCTTTGCCTTCCACACCGAAGTCATACAACCTACCTTGGAATTAACCTACCCTTTAGAAAACCAAGCTTCAATTACTTCTACTTCTCAAGAATCCAACTCTGCCGATACAATAGGACAAGTTCAACTGCGAAGTTAGGAAGTAAAAGATCATCCTATCACTCAAATCATTGGAGATCTTAATGCCGGTGTTCAAACTAGACAAGCTTCAAGAAACGAATGCATGTATTCTACCGCATTTGTATCTAACATTGAACCCAAAAGATTGATGAAGCTCGAAGATCCAAGTGGGTGGAAGCTATGCAAGAAGAGCTAAACCAATTTGACAGATGCCAAGTCCGGTCACTAGTCCCTAGGCCTAAAGGACAAGCGCTATTGGCACAAAGTGGGTTTTCGAAACAAAATGGATGAAAACGGCAACATTACAAGAAACAAGGCAAGACCGTAGCCCAAGGATACGACAGGAGGAGGGTATTGACTATGATGAGACATTTGCCCTGTTGCAAGATTAGAGGCTATCAGATTATTCTTGGCCTATGCCTCTTACAAGGACTTCAAAGTTTATCAAATGGATGTAAAGAGTGCATTTCGAATGGAGAACTTCAAGAAGAAGTCTATGTTGAGCAACCACCGGGTTCATAGACTGCTCAAGAAGAGAAGATGTCTACAAGCTAAGGAAAGCCCTTTATGGACTTAAACAAGCTCCAAGAGCTCGGTATGAGACCCTTTCAAAGTTCTTGATATCTCAAGGCTTTGTAAGAGGTCAAATTGACACTACTCTTTTCATTATGAAGCATAAAGGTCATTCCTTACTTGTTCAAATATATGTTGATGATATTATCTTTGGTTCTACTAATGAAAATCTTTGCAAAAGGTTTGAAAAGCTTATGCAGAGTAAATTTGAGATGAGCATGATGGGAGAGCTCAATTTTTTCCTTGGTCTTCAAATTCAACAAAGTTCAAATGGTATCTTCATCAATCAAGCCAAATATGCAAAGGATGTCATCAAGAAATTTGGTCTTGAGAATGCAAACAACTTCAAAGACTCCTATGGCTACTAACCGCCATCTTGACAAAGATGAGAAGGGCAAGAAAGTGGACATGACTCTCTACAGAGGCATGATTGGTTCACTTTTATACTTAACGCTAGTAGGCCCGATATCATGTTTGCCGTTTGTGTTTGTGCTAGGTTTCAAGCTGATCCAAAGGAGTCTCACCTACAAGCCAAAAGAATCATCGATATCGATAGATACTCCCAATTTGGGAATCGGTATCCTAGAGATTCATCTTTTAATCTTATAGGCTATTCGATGCTGATTTTGCCGCATGTAAAGTTGACAGAAAAGCACAAGTGGGACATGTCAATTCTTAGGAAATAGACTTGTCTCATGGGCCAGAAGAAGCAAACCTCTGTTTCAACTTCAACAACCAAGCGTAATACATAGCCGCCGGTAGCCGCTGCCACAATTGCGTGGATCAAACAAGAACTAGTGGACTATGAGATCAAAACGATGATTGTCCTATAATGTGTGATAACACATCGCAATTTCGCCTCTCAAAATCTGTCATGCACTCCAAAACAAAGCACATTGATGTGAGATATCACTTTCTTAAAGATCATGTTGAAAAAGGTAACATCAAGCATGCAATATGTGCCTACAGAGAATCGTGTAGCGACATCTTCACAAAACCACTTGATTCAACCAGGTTTGCATATTTAAGAGGAGAGCTTGGTATGCTTGACCTCAATCCTTAATCCTTTCTAGCAAATTCTTTAAGTTATTTATAAACCGCCGTTATTAAACCGCCTATGTGATCGCCGATCTCAACTCGCCGAGTAAATAGACAACCTTGGGTAAGTGACTATCTCCACATCGGCAGCCTTCGATAAAATAGGCGACTCGATAATATAGGAAGACTTAAGGGCGCCATACGTATGTGACTCATCGTGTAATAAATGCGGACTTCAAATTTTATCAAATTCCATTTAGTGGCCTGTCGAGGTATAAAAGGGTAAAATGTACAAGTAACTCTTCACAACTCTCAACAACCGCCATTTTCAACTTTCAAAAACCTCTCAAGCTTCCAATCGTAATCCTCAAATCTTCTCAAACCTCCAAAATCTCAAGTCTCTACTTAAAATCATCAATGGTAAGGATTTCTACACCTTCGAGTCATTTAAATCCAGCTTTAGGATCTTGCTTTGACCTAATTTAAGGTTTTAAAACCGTCCGCCATTGATGAACTGTGCTATATTGCGATTGTTGCTTGAATCATGCTTATGTTGTGTAAAATGTGTTGTAGAGATTCTGTGGTACTATGTTTTCGTTTATATCGCTTTGTTTGCTTGAATCGACAAACTCGGAGATATTTGAAAACCCGGATGATGAACTGTTCTTATATTTTGGTTCAATTTGTCTATATTTTGGGTTTTGATCTCAATGCACTGTTTATGTTATTATCTGCCGATTGCATGATTATCTCGTTGTTTCTTGCATATCCGCCGATTCCTATATGCGTTCTCACATCTCGCCGATTATGTAGGGAAAGTCTAAATCCTCAAAGGCCGCTGCCACCACTTCATCTTCCGCCTCTGCAGCCAACCAGGGCCGCATTGCCGCCGAGCTCCCTATAAGGACCCTTCCCGTGTCAAGCTATCACCCGGGATGACTATCGACATAGACTCCATCATTTGCACATCCGCTAGTGATGCCTTGCTAAAAGATTTAGCCGAGTGTGGACTCCTCCCCTTGTTCCAACTCAACGACACCCACTACAAAGAACTATCTAGCCGAGGAATTCTATACAAGGATGATTCTCGCTCCTCCTCCGCCTAGTGCCTCGAGCCGCCAACTTAAGCTATATCAAGGGCTACATCGAGGCCACTACATCAAGTTGACCTACAAGGATGTTGGAGAAATCCTTGACCGCTTTGAAGGCAAATTGGACTTGACCGATGCCGAATCGGCACTTGCCTGGGAGATGATGAGGGGTCCGCCCAACCGAGAGGTTTTCGAGATGTCTAGGAACCTCTTCCCGAGAACCCCTATCATATCGCCATCCGCTCGACAAGAGCATTTTGTTCAAAAATGGCTCGAGGGACATCTTCACCTCCCAACACTGATGTGGACCAAGGCGTGGTCCTTCGCAAGCAACTCAACCGGGCAAAGATCATCTTTTCAATGCCGCCCCGAGCGTTGAAGTCCAAGCTCACCCGTCCATGAAGAGGCCCTTTGTCGTGGTTATCAATGTCATCCTCCGCCGTTATGAGGAGATTGATGAGCTGGTCGCTCGACGACCTCATCAAGGTGTCCAACACCTACGTCTTCACGGCCAACAACATCACCCGCTATCGGGATGATATGGCCAAAGGACAACCAACGCAGTGAGGCGCTGCCGCTATCGCTCGCTCTGCCGCCTGCACGCCGCTGCTGCGCTCGGTGGCCCTACTACCCAAGCCGCAAGGGTAAGAGGAAGGTCACCTACACCGCGGGTTACCGGTGAGGAGGAGCTACACCCATCGGGCCGCCGCACATTTTGACCTCAGCAGCTAGATCATGACCCATATGAGCCTGCCGAGCCTCCTACCAAAAGCCTAAACACTCTCCCTCTCTCACTCCAAAACTCAAACAAACCAGAAACTCGCGCTCAAAGGCGTGTTGAGAAGGACCCATCAACCTTCCAACCACTGACCTCTCCAAAACCTCTAAACCTACCTCCCATTCCTCCAAACCCAAAACCAAACAAACCCTCCTACCCACGACGAATCATTTGGCCTTCCTAAGGTCTCATCCATACCAAGCTTCTCCATCTGTTCCTCCACCAGCTTCCACCACAACATCTCAATCACCAACTTCGCCTCTTCCACTCCTACTAAGTCCAAGCATGGCAAACGTTTTAAAAGAGTGCAAAGAAGAAGGTACATTTTGTGGGAACCGCCGATGAAACCTCTTCTCCTCCTTTCTCCACCTTCACCACCTCTACTACCACTACCACCTCACCTTCTTCCTCACCTCCTCCCTCTGCTCCCATCCAAACAACCACCACACAAGAGCCATCTTTCTCACTGCCACCTCTTCTCAACCACCATCCTCCAAACGACCTATCTCTCCTTCTTCGACCCGCCTCCTCCCAAACGCCTCAAAACCAACCCCTATACCAACCTACACCCGAGGTTCGTGCTCGCTGTCCTTCGAGACAGCAGGCCTAAACCCAACCCCCCGACTCGACCCTTTCTTAGCCACCCTTGACTACCCCAAGAGATTTCCTGTCCCTATGTCGCGGTGAAATCATCTTTCAATGGGGTGCCTACTATGACCCTCTTCCCCTGCTTGGTCACAACTCTTTTCTCTCACAACTCGGGTTCAAGATCTTATGATCTTCAACCAATGGGTTGCAATTCATAAAGACCTAGGCCTTCCCTTCCAACCAAATCGGACATCTCCCCTTCCTCTCTCGCCTAAACCCCGGTCTTCACCATTATCGCCATCCTTCCATCCTTCTTCACCCCGTGGTCTACTCCTTCATTGATGTAGTCACCACTTACCTTGGCTTCAACCCTCTCTCCCTATTCTCTTCCTTTCTCCTAGCCTTTCTCCTTTCTTTTCTCCTCCTCCCTTCTTCATTCACCCCCTTTCTATGTCATCTACATAGAAAGGCTCTTCCTGTTCCTCGCATCTTTCCTAGCCTTCCTTCACCCTCTATTGATCTTTCCTCCACCATCCATTCTCCCTCATCCTCTAGCCATTCCCTGTCTCCCACCACCATCCTCCACCCTCACCTACCCAAGCCACCCATCCTTCCCCTCGGGACCATCGCCGAGTCATCCCGACTCGTCGATACCTATCTGCCGAGGCGTCCATAAATTTTTGAAGGATTTTGAGGTCATCTCTGTTGACGACCAAGGCCCCGCACCAACTCTCTCGTCTCACATCACCCATGTGCAATGTATGACCCAAGTGATGGAGATTTCAAGGGGTGCAAAGGCCGCTTTGATGCCCGCCACGATCCATCTCGGCCACCAAGCCGCCCTTGCCGCCCGATCTCACCTCTTCCTCCAAGACGTCGCCATCTTCGAAACCAACTGGGACAACCTCGCCACTAAGATGATGCAGGTCGTCGACATGGTTGAAGCTGGCTACAAGCTTGTGCTTCACTCTCAACGCCAGGCAAATCGCTCTGTTCACTCCTCCGTGCGAGCGACGCGTAATCTCACGACCAAGCACTTGGCTTACTATCGCAAGGAGCGCAGAACTACTGAGCACCGCCTCGGCTTTATTGATGCCTCGCTTGCGTCCATGAAGGAGGAGATGGCCAGACTCAACAATGATCAGCAGACCAAGCTCATTGAGCATAATGCTCTGCTCAAGCAGAAGAACAAAGAGCTCTCCTCTGAATTGGCCGATACTAAAGAAGAGCTAGCAGCAGCAAACGAAGAGATTGCAAGACTTAAGGCCTGTTGACTCTAAATGGGCATCAAGAAGCTATGGGCAATCTTCATCAGGCAAAGGCAAAGGTCGTGCATCATCTCGGTCATCTTCTCGAACCGGCCGATAATATTTTGTATAATCTTTTTACTAAACTTTGTAATTAAACAACTTGTTTAATTAACAATGTCTATGTTTTAAAACTTTCATGTTTATTATGAACTGCTTATTATGTGATTGCATGAAATTTAAACCACTGGTTTAAAGACATGTCCTATATTGCCTATTCTGCCTATCTGCATGTCTTTAAACTTAGTCTCATTACAAGTGTCTGATGCTTAATTTCCTGTTTATAAACACTTTGTAATTCTTGAATACAATGACCTTTATGTAAGTTCATCTAGGGCATGCTTATTTAATATATCAATCTTACAAGCATGTTATTACTAGACTTGAACATGGTCACCGATATTGTATTCGTAGGGTCATGGACTCAAGCAAATAGGAGGAGATTGTTGCATAATTAGCCTAGATTTGCTTGAATCCATAACCTAAGTCTAAGTCAAGGTGACTAATGGGCTGCGTGTTTAGAGTGGCAACTTGAACTTAGGCATAGCTTGAATAGTTTAGGGTTGCTTATTGTATATTGCCTTGAAGAAGATAGCCTATAGGACATCGGACGTCCTCGCACAATAGGCAATTTATGCATCGCCAGTCTTCCTTTCGGATATCGGACAAGCTCATATCGGCCAAGCCTCATCGCAATGTTGAAGAACCTCAAGAACGTCGATAAGAGAACCGCCGAAGACATGTCCCGATTTGAGGCTTTCATTGACTTCGATGCAACGTTAACCCGCAAATCACATTCAATGAAGGTTTCCATTCTTAGCATACACTCGAAAAGGACATTCCTCCCGCCACCGCCTATTTTTAGCAAAGTGTCGGAGACAGATCGCAAGCTACAGCCGGCCTATCGAGAGTCAACAACCGATTAGAGCATTAATTGCTCTTAAATTCAAATTAGAAGACTACCAACGGCTCCAAGCTTCCTCCTACATATAAAAGGAGACTCCATTCTGCATTCAACACACTTCAACAACTACAACTCGAATCTTCTTCATCTTCTTCAAGTGCATTAAAAGCTTAAACGTCCTATCTGTACTTCCTTCTTTGAAGAGCTTCTCTCTAAGACGATCAGTCCATTAAAGCTCTTCATTGATTGCAAACACCTAGCTTTTCATAAGCTCACGAGAATTGTATCTTATTGATATCAATTCTCCCACACAAACACTTGGTCAACAAAATTTTTGTACACAATCCATTAGAGATTTAGTTTGTAAAATATCTAGTGGAAAAACTTAGTACACGATTTTCAAATCCAAAGTTGACCACTTTGGTTGTGGACGTAGCACTTATTTATAAGTGTGAACCATATTAAATATTCTGTCTATTTGTGTGTGATTGTGATTTGATTGTGTTGCTTTAAATTTCCAGATTTCCAATCTGTTAAGAACTGCTGATCTTGTCCTGCCAAGATCAGCCACTCTCAACTTGTCCTGTGCTTCACAAGACTTCCGCCTGCAAAATTTATAAAACTCTAGTGAAGTAAGATTTTTGAATCAATTTCAAAAATTGGACATAGGCTATTCAACCCCCCCCTTCTAGCCTATATAGAGCAACCTTGGACCTAACAGGAGTGAAATCACTTAAGAACATAAATTAATAATCTTCTATCTTACCTTTTAATATAAATGATTTTAATGATCTTCTTAAGTGTTCTGATAATCACAGGTTTGTAGCATACGGTTCATCTTTTGCCTACAAACTTTTAAGATTATCAGACAAGACTAAAGAAGAGTTCTTTTAAATAATTTTAAGAAGCAAGATTGAAAATTAATAATTAATGATTTCTGTAACAAATGAGTTAATAAAATTTCTCTCAGATATTATAACTGTGTCTTTAAAAGTGATTGAAAAGAAGTTTTTCACAATTATGAAGATTTTTTATTTTGTGAATGCATCTTTGAGAATTTTGAATCAACTCATCATGAGTAACAGAAATAAACCAAAACAACTTTGAATGAATATGAGAGAGTCATACCCAGTTGTTGAAGTGTTGACTTGATCGATTTCTAGGATTTGTACTTAGTAACATTTTGAGAAAATTTTGAATCAGTGTTTCGCATCTTGTAGATCTCAAGCAGTGGATGAGTTTCTTTATAGTAGAGTTTGAACGAAGGAAGAGCTCTACTTATACTCACGGAGGCTAGACTAAGGACTTACATTAATAGAGTTTTACTGTTGAAGTGTCCTTTTAAAATGCCTTTACAGAACCAGGCTGTAAATCTCATGTCTTGACTTTTGAGAACAGTCTTTACTTTAAACGAAGTAGTCAATCTTCGTAAAGTGTGCCTCCACCTTTAATAGACTTAGGAAAAGGACAAGTCATTTAAAGGTTTTACTCATATAAGTCAGCACATATAACTGAACTTATGAAGTGTTTGTTGGCAGATATGGAAGTTCAGCCAACTAGGTTTTAAAACTTGTTTTAAAGTCATTTTAGGTCAGCTGATATGGAAAGTGCTGACTAGTTCTTAAAAAAAATATTATCATAAAGCAAGTCATACGAACACATAGATACATCATGAAGAGCATAATATGGTAAGACTTTATGCAACATGTTTGATAATAAGTTATCAAAAGATTCAGCAGACATGGGTGCATGCATATAACAAAGCAGTTACTGACCTGATTTATGTATATGCTGGCGAGACGATCTTTCTCAACATCTTGGACTCATCAGTAGGATTCTATAAGATAGTGCCGTAGTCCAGGAGATATTGATTTGAAGTTGTGCTTCTTTGAGTGAGTGAATGACATAGAAAGTTGTTTATAAGTGATCAGCAGTCATTCGTAAATCAACAGCCAAGTTGATGTCTGTCGATGGAGAGATATGTTGCATTTTTGACTTAAGGTCTTATGAGTTCCCTTTGAACATTTCTGCTCATAGTAGTCGAAGAGCTTGTTCTGAAGTTGAGTGGATGTCCATTGAGTATATCTTTTAGGCAGAAGCTTTTCGATGAAGAAGAACAATTTCATCATAGATATCCTTAGACCAAGAACTAATATTCACAGTGATTTAGAGATGACATAAATCTGATTTCCCTTGAATTACTTTTGAAGATCTTCTGATTTCATTTGCTTTAAGCTTTCAGTGATTAGTTACATATTTTCTCTAGATGGATAATTAGCAAAGTCTTCAGAATCTAAGTATCGTAGAATGTAGAGTTCAGCAGATTCCATGATAGGAAGTTTTTGACACTTAGACATGTCCAAAAAGATACTAATAAGAACCTCAATTTCTTATGATACAAGATCACAAGTATTTGAACTGAGAAGCTTTCTCGAAAAGGTGTTAGATTGAGACAATCATTAGCCTTATATCAAGATGGAAATTTTTTCAGAAGTATATCATAGTAATTCATCCATCAATTATGAAGTTGACACATTTGCTAGAGGATATGACATGAATTTGAAAATTGACAATTTAAAAAAAAACATTATCCTTAGCAAGTCAAACTCTATTTGACTATAGTACTTCTCTTCATAATATCAGTTGAAGAATATATTTCTGTTATATGAAAGATTTTCTTATAGTAATCACACAGTCATCATAATAATCTTTTATCACAAGTTTTTGAAAACAAAATTGATTTTGATTTGTAACAATATTTTCAAAATAGCTTCCAAGTCTCTCAGTCAAAAGATTTTCAGAATTGGGAATTTTGAAAATAGTTCTTTTCGACTATGAATCTAATCTGAGCGACTGGATCTAAACTCTCAGGTTGTCAAACATGGAATGAAGTTTATAGAGTACTAGCTCTGATATCAATTGTTAGGTCCATGAGGATGTGCTCAGAATATAGGCTAGAAGGGGGGGTGAATACCTATATGACATTTATTAAAAATTTCATCCTATTTTAAAGTTTATGTTGAGAAACATGGATGAAATGATTAACATGAATAGGTCATCTTCCTAGTTCAAGCAACACAGCCGATATAGTGGAATCAGCTGATGTGTATCGGCAGACTTGAAGGACTGCTAATAGGAAGATATTGTTATACTTAGCTGGTTTAGAAGAATTTAAGCAGTGGAAGAATAATCAGCATAAGTATAGCAGTCAAGATTAAAGCAGCTGTAAGCAAAGAGGTATATGTCTATCATATCAGAAAACTAAAATCTTGTATTAGATGCATCAATTACTTTCCACAACCAAATTGCATAAGATATATATATATATATATATCATAAATTACAGGAAATATAAGTAAAGGCTGAGTGTAATAAAATATGATTTATAATAAACTTCAGCAAAAGTTTGCTCAAAGATAAACATGCTTAGTACATCAACCTAGACTCTCTCACCTAACAATCTCCCCGTGGTAGAAAGAAAGTCAATTGGGATGCCGGGAAGAGTCATGATTAGAACTCTAACCTTAGCAGTTCCTAATCCCTTAGGAAGGAGGACAAGAGAAGTTCTAGAGTTAGAGTAATGTGAGAAGAGAATATTAGGCGTTGTTCAAATAACAAGTATTTGAACAACTGAGTGCTGAGCACTCGGCCAAGAGTGATGATAATTCATTGCACAATCGACAGCCCTTATAATGTAGTATAAGTCTGCCGATATGAATGCAGTCTGGATTATTAGGCTCTGGTTCTTCATCAGACATCTTCAAGCTTGATTAGTCTTCAACGACTTGCAGGAAGCTTGGTCTCTAGCTGTGGATTTGAAGTGCAGCAACTGAAGAGACTGAGTCTTTCGAAGGAAGAAAGAACTCAAATCTAGAACGAAGTTTTTGATCAAGAAAAACTTCTTTGCCTTAGGAATTTCTATTTTCTCTCCCACAAAGTGTTTGTTCATACACTTGTATTTTTCTCACTTTTTGGTGTGGTTACAGATTACGAGCACTTAGATCAACATCCACCATTTTCACACTCTTGAATGAGGAAGTGAGAGGTTTCTTTTATAGGCTAGAGAAGATGAAAGAAATGTTGAAGCTTGGATAAGTCTTTGCCCATTGGAGATCTGGATCATTAATGCATCAGAGTGTATTGTTCAAACTGTTGGACAAGGACCTTTTGTTTAAGCTTTGTCCTGAAGTCTTTCCGTGATTCAGGATGGATGAAAGAGACTTGACGAGCAGGCCTGGGGTGTAGCACACTGTGTTTGGCCTTTTATGGAATGTAGCCTTGGAGACTGAAACCAATACACGAAAAAGGAAATATTTTCTGGATAATAGTGAAGGCGCAGTCATCGATGTATATCTTAAGCTGACAGAAGGATCTTGTAACGGATCTATTTTGAATTGTAGCTCGGAGAACGACCAATGTTCCTCTTGATGATTATCAGCATTCTTGCAGTTGTTTGATATAGAGCATGGCTGATGCTGAGATCTGCCAATGTAATACTGCTGGTGTAAAGATTGCTGATGAGACATGGCTGGTAGGAATGTCTGTTGGTGAGACATCGCTGATAGACATGTCTACTGGCGCTAGTAGAGAAAATCCATATGAAGAGTCATCTTTTCATGGTAGGACAAAGACTCGGACATGTACAAAGACTTCCTAGTATAATGACCTATGCATTTTTTCATCAAGCTGCCACACTAATCGGTACACAACCCCTTTAGCCACTTGTGAAACATGCGTTGTAATGGGAACAAGCAAATCACTGTGTAGGAATATGCAAAGATATGCATTAGCTGTTTTCACAGGCATATTCCTAACAGATCCCTTACATAAATCTCTAGACCAGAGTCTTCCAAAGATTTGCCAATCTCCAGTAAGCGAGCGTCTGCTCCATTAGACACAATTTTACTAAACAAACACTCCAGGGTGACTCTTATGTTGAATGAATGCTTCATCGACTGCGGCACCAACCATGTCAGATAATCGACGGAAAGACAGATATTCTCAAAAGGGATATGATCTAAAGAAAGCACAGTGCGTAGTCCTATCTCATGACCCCACCACCCTTGAATGTCTCTGCAAATGTCACCATTAAGCTCGCTCGTCCCAAACTCGGGGAGGTCAGTGTCAGGTAGCCTTTGCTCCAACCCAAATTGGCGCATCACCTGAGAAGCATAGTAGAAGGTCACAATACGGAGTCCTGCAATTATAACTTGTGCAAATTGGTGGGTCCTTGGTATAAATCGCTGAATCTTCCAATGGGATACAACCCATACAATATCAAATGAAGGGACATATAGAAAATGCTCCACCCAATCCTGTTCAGTCACTAAATGATCATGTTAGTGACCCCTCTGGGCATAATTAATTGGGTGATACCTCGTACCAGGTATTGGAGGGATAACCCACATGAAGCATTCCTCTAGCCACATATACAACAGAATAGGGCTGCCAGAAGGAAATTGTTCTTCTCCATTAGCATAACTGTCCAGGCCGAGAATAGTCTCTGCCAGAATGAGAGAAATCATGTTGCTCACCCGTCCCCTGGCACGCAAAACAACATCAATACCATATGTCAACATAACCGTCAAGGTTAATTAGGAAGAATCTTCCTAACATGCATAAGAAAAGAGTCGTTTGCCGATGCTCTAAATAAGCGTCGTCGGGTTGATAATTGGCAAAGATCCTCGGAAGCTGGGTCAGGTCAAAAAGTCGACCGAACAACATGTCACGGGCCTCTCGGATAGTGAAACCAAACAATTCTTGGATGAGAACCATGGGGGGTTTCCTCAATAACGGCAATGCAATGGGACTATCAATGGACATGTCCGTCAGGGCACAAAAATCTTCAAATGTGGGACACATCTCATTCAAAGTAATGTTGAAAAGGTGGTCTTCTGAGGACCAAAAGAGAGATGCATCCTGTATCATATGCCAATGAATTCGAATACGTCTCCATCCAAACACACATCGAAAACCATAGGTGTCCGCGAGATACCCCTTTTCAGTGGAACTGAGACTAAGGCACCAGTCATTTATACGAGCCTCGTAATCCGCAATAGTCTCAAAGGAATGGTTCATTTTGAATAAAAGAAGAGTTTTTTGCCTAAGGACGAGAGGCCTTTCTTGGAATGGCTTCACGACGAAGAGAAAGCAGAAGGAAAGGGAACTTTGCATTGAGTCGTTCTGTCCAAATCCCTTAAAAGCAAAGAAAAAGAGAAGAATTCTCTCCCTAATCTACAGCAACCTACGCATTAGGTAAAGAAAATGCGAGCTGACATGTCACAACACATCAAATTCAGTATCAGGAAAGAAAAGACAAGTCTGGTGCGCGGGCACCAAGCCTGGTAGGCCGTGTACCACACCATGCATTTGGACTTTTTTGGTCCAGCTCTCTGGTCTCCATCCTTCCCTCGATAATAAACCGATGTTTTCGGGGAAGGACGTCCCCAATTATCACCCCAGGAACGAATTTCTCAAGTAGGCATCATGCATATGACCACAGTGTAGCAGCCCCTACAAATACAATGTTTCCTCCTCCCGTGCGAAGGCCATCAATTATGCATCAACCATCAGCCGCCTCGGTCAAATACTCACTTTTGCTCCCATAACACAATTTGTGTAATTAAAAGTAATTAAAATTAAGACCCTAGATTTTTTTTTGCATTTCTCATTAATAATAAATAATGTACATGATAAATAAAAGTCGCTTACAAATACATCTTTTTAAAAGAAAACAAAAAATAGTAGGAAAAGAAATCATTGTCTTCCTCTCTTCGACACCTCTGGAGCCTCCGCTCCCGTCACCTCTGCGACGCGGTCCAGTCGCATTTGCACCACCTCGGCAAGTAAAATCACTGGCCCCGGCCTTCAGTTTCCAATATAAATTGGACAGCTTGTAGAATCTGCTCAACAGCTTCTGATAAGAGCTCGCCGGCACCTGTTCATACAACATTTCTTTTAGCATCATTTCATTTATCAATATGCAAATACATGTAGATAGAATAGACAAATTGCAAGGTACAGGGTAGTCAGAAATATACCAGATCTCTCCCTCGCAGAAGATAGTCATGTGGTGGAATCTCACCACCGCTTAGGTCCTCCTTCATGTAGTTCTCCCCCTCTCCATAACTAATCGTCCGCTGGACTTCCGAATAGTGTATCCGACCTGTAAATGACTCAATCTCTCCCACGAAGACGAAAAACGGACCCTCCGCTTCCTGAGTAGGAGAAGGAGGAGGATACAGCACGGTCTGTACGAACACCCCGTAATCCATCTCCATATATCTCTGTGGATCGATGACCTCCCTCGCAAGATACCACTTGCGTCTCGGCATCACGTTAGGTGTCATCATCCCGAAGGGTGGTGAAGGCGGTGTCAAAACTTATTACTTTTAAACCTTACCTTATGTATTAGTATAACTTGATAATTTCAAACCTACCAAATATACAACTTAACAATTTTATTTTAATTAAAGTAAATTGTTCAATCATCTCTTTAATTACTCCTATACTTGTCATATTCTCTTCCAAAGTCTAAACCATGCATAATCAAAACATATATACTGACAAGAATATAAATTTCATATCATAAAATACAATACGTATGAGAATTCGGAAGCTCGAGTCGGCAACTATTTTCTTAGATTGCCCAATTTGTACTCAATGTTGTTTTTCTCATCAACTAGCAACTGACACAAATTGGCTTAGCTAACGATCAGCAACATGCAATTTATGACATTGATATTGACAAGTGAATTGGAAAGCCACCCGATTTAGCTCATATGGGTTGTTGTTTTATCAACACAATCTCATGTCAAGACACCAAAAAAAAAATCATTTTCTTTTTTTGTTGTTTTTTCCTTGCCCATACCACCTTGGACTCATCCCACCTTAAATTTTCCCTAGCCAATCATAGTTTATGTGGCCAAACATCACTACTTTTTCCGTTTCAAATAGTGAAAAAGTATAGTTCCTACTTCTTTTCCCAGATACATCGAGTCACACATGATGGACACCATCAAAATGCGACAACCATTGACCACTTGGGCCGAACCAAAGGAAGCAGGCAGCTGACCGCATGGGAAGAAGCTGACGGATTCAGGACTGGAGTTGATAATCGCAGTCCGAACCACCTCAGTGTCAGGCCGAGCAGGGGTCCTCCGAGCATACTTTTGGTTTGAAGTCAAGAAGTTCACCACAAATGGCGGGGTCATCACCCTGGTACGGAGAGTGAAAGGGTGTAAGCTGAACACCGCATAAGCCCAAGCCTGTCAAATCAAAAACAATAAGTCAATGTCTATTTTAAAATGACAAAACAAGTTTTAAAATAAAGTTTTTGTTCTGAATATTACCTCCCAAGACACTTTGTAGCCATTCACGTTGCTGGCGACATTCCGGTTGGCATGATCCATAAAGAAATAACACTCCGCCAGGCCAGCCTGCCCCCAATCAAAGTTGCCCAGATGGCGCAATCTCCTCAGACATCCAAGTAGGGCTACTCGAAGGGTTGAGGAAGAATTGGCAAAGAGGGCAATCCCCAATGCCAAGAACAAGAAAACCCGAACGAATCGGGTCACAGCAGGTCGATCGGCTGTATCGATGAGATCCACATTATGGAGCAACCACTCCCTAATATAGCTGATAGGAATCTCGTCGAAGCTCTTGTACACCGGTGTAAACCCGATCAGCTGAGCAATGGCATTAGGACGATGTCGTAGCTGAAAGTCCGGCTCGATAGCCCAGCCCCGACCAGTCGGTAGCCCCATGATTGCCAAAAAATCTGCAGGCGTCACAGTTACCTCGCCCCACGGAAGGTGGAACGTGTGGGTAGTGTCCCACCAGAAGCACCGCAATACCTCATGGATGTAGTTGTAGTCTATAAAACCGCCCAAGTTCTGGATGAATGTACCAAGACAGGTACCATTCACCCTCTACTGAATTAGTTGAGGGAGTCGATCATAGATCTCCCTCACTATGTCCCCATTTTCCTGGATGCGAGTAATCCTCCTCCATGACTGCAAGACAAAAAATTCAGCGTGTCAACACAAAGCACACGTGCACATTTTCTATGTCATTTGCATAAATGCACATCAAGTCATTCATTTCACATTTGCAATGCAAAAAAAAAAAACTCGAAAGTTTTTTTTTTTCATACATACTCCAAATCCTATCACCACGATCCCAGGATCAAAATAAAATATTTTCAAGTGTTTAGTGAGGGTTTTTCTTCACTTTTCTTCATTGAAGCTTTTTTTCAAACAATTGGTGTACGACTTTCATGCAACATCGGGCAAGGAAAATTCACACATTTTGAGCCACCCCAACAAAATCAACTTCAGGGTTTCCGTCTTTGTTCATACCTCTATACATACATACTTTTGATTTCGAGAAATTTTTAACCTAACATGTTGAAATTTGCAATTAAAGTAGACACATTAAACATGCAAAATTTACAAACATACATACTTTTTTATACCCATATTGTATAAATTCACATTTTTTACTTAGATTCAACATACAACAATACATATTTGCTACTTGGATACTAACAATTACAGGATTAACATCAAGAATCCAGCAAATCATACAAAAATCTGAAATTTAGCATACTTTGCGGAACAAATGGGTTTTCCGAAAACTCACCGCGGGTGGATCCAAAGAAGAGATGTGAGTGCTCCGGTCATGCTGAATATCGTTCGGATTACTATCCGAGAATGGATAGCGGACCCGATTTCGCACCATCACCTCGTCGATTTGTTCGCCACCGGCACCCACATCACCAAAAATCTCATTTTCTGAGTCCAAATTGTTGGCCATTATCGCTAGAAATAATTTTGGGGCAATAAACCTTGAAAAATTTGAGCGATTTCGGAAGAAATTTGGAAGAAATCGAAGAAAATTGAGAGAGAAGAGAAAGAAGAAAAACGGCAGCCGTTCCTTCCCTTTTATGAAAAGGGATTTTTCCCTTTTTTCCGTCCAAGTTTCAGCATTTTGTAATTTGCACCCCCAAGTCCTTCTAACGGCAACTTAACGTCCAACTAACGGTCGTTAACCGGATGCCCTAACAGAAGTCTACCATCAACATATTTTTAAGAGCAATCCCCAGCGGAGCTATTCCAAATGGCCCTGCCGTCCAATCCATCATCTCCAGCAGAAACCCCCTGGGACTCTACATAGCATATCTCATCAGATGCATCGCCAATTAACGTGCGCATCATCCCCAACAAACTGTCCCCTAGACACCGCTTTGCAGTGCATTCACACACGTTTGCACAACCAGTTACTCGGTCGTTTCCCCTACAGGTTCGAGTCTGAGGCATATAGAAATCAACCGCTCAATGGCCCTGTCGTCCATCACAGATCAGAATTGGTCTCCCAGATGCCACACAAAAATAGTATCTTTATTTTATGTCGATTTACAGCTTATCCTAAACTATAATTTTCCTCATTTTGCATTGGTACAGCTTTCTTTTGGTCGTTTCCCAACGGGTATAAACCCGGGGTCCAGAAATGAACCACTCCCACACACAGCAGTTCACTTCAAATTTCTTCCCTGAAGAGATTTGAACTATGTTTTGACCTGATTTTCTTTATAGAGATACGTAGGCAGTCTCCCTTGGAGATCCGGTCACCAGAGAGCAGACCCTGTCGCTCCTTCACACTATATTTTTACGTTTCAAATTTTTTCCCTGAAGAGATTTGAACTACGTTTTGACCTGATTCTCTTTATAGAGATACGTAGGCAGTCTCCTCTGGAGATCCGGTCACCACAGAGCAGACCATGTCGCTCATGCCCACAATATTTTTACGTTTCAAATTTCTTCCCTGAAGAGATTTGAACTACGTTTTGACCTGATTCTCTTTATAGAGATACGTAGGCAATCTCCCCTAGAGATCCGGTTACCACAGAGCAGACCCTGTCGCTCATCCCCACTATATTTTTACGTTTCAAATTTTTTCCCTGAAGAGATTTGAACTACGTTTTGACTTGATTCTCTTTATAGAGATACATAGGCAGTCTCCCCTAGAGATCCGGTCATTTTTTGACACATGTTGTCACTCATACACATACACATGTCTATTCTTTTTTGACGACACTCGCTTACTTCTAAGCAAATGTAGTCGAGGGGCTCTGTAGACACCCAGAATTCGTACAACTACATTATATGAATTGTCCAATAAATAACTGTTTATTTACAAATAGACTAACACATGTTTTATGATTATTTCAGGAAACAACATACACAACGGACCAACAACGTCCGACAAAAATAACAAACTTCGGTTAGATCAACATCAAGGGTCAAACTCGAAGATACAACGAACTATCGACGTCTAACGCAAAAACAAACCTTTCGTTAGATCAACATCAAGGGTCTAGACTAAAGATACACAGCTTAGAAGGGCCAAAGTGCAAGATACAAAGCCTGGAAAAGCCAAAAATAAGGTTTGGTGCGCTGAAGACATTTTTGGTGCGTCAATACACCCAAATAGGGTTTGGTGCGCGGGCACCATGCCAGGTGCGTCGTGCACCAAACCTGAATTTCTTCAATAGTTCAGCAGCCGGCTGCTGAAGAGGAAACTTCCTCCTTTCTTGGCCACTAGAGTTTCATCAAATATCTCATCCAAGGCCTCCTATAAATAGAGCTCTTAGCTCTCCTAAAAAAATGTTTAATTCTCTCCCCAAAAACTCACACACACACACACACACATAAATCTCTCTCTATCAACCCTCTTTTTGAGGAAGAAAAGAGAGAAAGAAAAGAGAAAAGAGTATTGACTCCATCTCAACACACACAAAATGTAAGTCTTCCTTTCCTCGATTGGTAGCAGTGGGAGCACAACGGTCAGGCTAGGAGCTAGCTTGATCCAGTATAATACAACGGCCTTGAACTTGGCCTAATTTCTGTAAAATGATAGAAGGTAACCCCTTCCGTTCGTTAGTTTAGATATGTAAATAGATGTAATAAATGTATGTAATTATTTCAAATACATTGTAAATACATTTTTAATACATGCAATATATATATTCTGTAGATAAACAAACTTGCAATAATTAAATACGAGCATCCAAATGTGTAGAGACCGAAAGGACGAATTGGGTGCGTAAAACCTTCTTGATTCGTAACTTGGCCCCCGAACCCATAATCTAAAGTTTTTCTCCCGTTTACTTATAAACGTGAGTGGCGACTCTATTTTCAAAGATAAATGTGTTTTTCATGTTTATCAAATCATAAAATCAAATAGAGGAAAACCACAAGACAAGAGCAAAAAGTCCCCCCCCCCCCCGAGGGAACGATCTGCGGATCAGGGCACTCACACTTTCCTAAAGTTTTTCTTGGTTGATTTTTTTGCTAGAGGTATGCTACTACCCCTGTCCTTCTCTATTTATGTCTTGCATGACATCCTAGCCTTGTTAAATGGCATTTATATGTTGAAATCAACATATTTGAGTATGTTTTGATTTTGAGCCATGTAAATTTCGTGGATGACTTGTTTTATATGTTGGAAGACTTGTTTTGTCTTGGTTGGTACACATAGACATGGTATCACTTGTTAATCTTGAAGTAACAATGATTCTTCTTCGATTCGAACTTATTAGAAACAATTGATGACTGTAACGGAGTTGATGAGACCACATGTGTGACTTGGGGATTTCACTATAATATGAGAGTTTTGTTGGGAAAATTAGTTACCCAAATTGTGTTTGGTGTTGTTGTTTAATTCTCGTAAATATTATGAGATAGTTGATTATGTGAGTAGGATTATTATGACCTACTTGAGACATTCATGTTAAATGATGTTTTTTTTTTTTTAAATGATGTTGTACTTCATATCTTGGAGTGTGTAGTGTTGTTGTGAATGTCAAGTACACATCTACTTGTGCATTTGTTATGTCCATGGATTATTTGTTGGTGGTGTATTGACGCTCGATTATTGAGGGAGCCGAGGCTACGTAATAATTGAAGGCCAATACATCGGGCCTTGCCTTACCGTTGGCCACGGTAGGGGCATAGCACCATTTGTTGTATGGAATAAATGCAACCTTGGTATGCTATTTCGAGGTTGATTCTTGGATCGTAGGGACTAAGATCACCCGTTGACGTGAATACAGAAAATAGTTCACAAGAATTGGTTATGGTTTGATTCGTCGATCGAGCATGTCAATAACGGCTCCTATATTGGTATACTATATGATAGTTGGTTGGAAGTATTGGGTATATTGGAGGTGTACCTCAATACAGTATCCTTTTAAAAAGTGTTTATATATCGAACTTATGTGGTTCCTATATATGCGAATGTTGGCCATGGTCTCCAACTGATATGGGTTGGTTGGCGACTGTTGAGCCTCTCATGTAGTATAGGGTAACTTGTTATTATGAGATGTTTGATATATGCTATGTCTCGTGAATGTTATATCATACCATAGCTTGTTGTACTTGTTAATATTATTGTCCTGCATCACGTATAAAACATCATTGCATTAGTAGCTTATTGAGTTTCAAACTCACCCCGTCCAATGTTTATTTGTTTTCCTTAGATCACGGTCCGGCAAGGAACCCATAGTAGGAGTTTACTTTGTCTCGGTGTTTTTGCAGGTTGTTCTTTTGGTTGTGCTCTTCGGGCCTTTGTATTTCTTTTGGTGAGGCCGAGGGTATACATTGTTACCTAAACTTTAAAATGTTGGGTAGTATGTGTTGGTTCTTTGATAGTATTATTCTTTTGGTTATGCCAACATGGTTGTCGTGCTTAATGTAATCCTTATTAGTTGTTACTTCCGCATACTCTGATTTGTTTATTGTTGTTGTTCTCCGAGCTTGTTGCTCATAGAGGTTAATGTTTACATGATTGGTTTTATGTTCAAACTATGTTTTTAAACAAGTTAAGTTCCCGGCTTGTTATTATGCCGATGAAGTATTGTTTTGGTTTTAAAGAAAAACTTCGCACATGCATTACAGGGTTTTATGCATTCACTTTATACTTGTATCATATGGAATTTTTATGATGTGTATTTTGTGTTTCTCGTCCTTCACGATCCAACTTGGGTATTCCACGTAGGAATTTGGGTCGGGTCGTGACAGTTGGTACCTAAGCATAAGTTAGATAACCTGTAATGGATTCTTGGTTTAGGAGGGTGGGTTGTGTGTTTGAGTCGTTAACATCGAATGTTTGTTGCAGGTGTTTGACAATTGTAAGACACGTCATGGTACCAATACGGATGGGGTTGGTATGATTCAAGTTGGGGAAGCCGCTGGAGTTGAAAACCATGCTTCACCACCTAGAGCACCTCTTAATCAATTGAGAGTTCAGCCGACAGGGTAACCAAATACACCACCTAAGGCAAATGTGAATCTGAATGAGGCTTTCATGCACACTATGTAGGGATTTATACAAGCTATAATGGAAATGAACCGACAAACTATGGATATGCATAGACAGGCAATGGCAGGACAGGGACAAGCAAGGGGAAATAGAGTAGACCAGTCAGATGGGGGTAATGGAGACTATGATCGCAGATTGGGGAGGTTCTTGAAGATGAAACCTCAACGTTATGATTGTGAGCCTGATCCGATGAAAGCGAAAAGGTGGATTGAATCTCTGGAAAAGATATTTACTGCAATAGAGTGTACCGAAGAAGACAAAATTAAGTTCGCAGCGTTCAAACTGGAGGATGCAGCGGAGCACTGGTGGAAGGTACTAAAGGCAAGTTGGGTATAAGATCATGTGGTTCGTACTTGGGAGATGTTCTTAAGGGAGTTTAGGAATCATTTTATACTGGATGTGGTTCAAGCAAAGAAGGAAGTGGAATTTCTTGGTCTTGATCAGGGGACAATGACTGTAGCCCAGTACTCTACCAAGTATACTGAATTGGCAAGGTATTGTGTACATTTGATTCCAACGACAGAGAAGAAGATCTACCGCTTCCTGAAGGGTTTGAGGACTGAATATCGTAAGCAACTCTTACTACTTGAGTTGCCAAGCTATCAAAGTGCAGTGGACAAAGCTTACTAGATTGAGCATGATATAGAGGAGCACCGTGGCAGGCAGGGTAGTACATGTTGGAACTTGCAATCATCACAGTCACAATGGAAGAGACAGGGCGCAAGTGGGACTACTAACCGAAGGAGTAACACTAGTCGCTAGGGAGGAAAGTTTCGTCAACAAACTGGGAATCAGGGAAACGTTGGCCGTGGACAGCGTGATGTAAGAATTACTTGTGGGTTTTACAAGAAGAGTGGGTATAATGAAGATAAGTGTTGGTTGAAACAAGGGAAATGTTTATTGTGTGGTGATGACATACATTTTTGCCATTATGGAGCTGTGGACTAGGAGAACACATTCCCTGGATTGCATCTTGCTTTCCTAAAGTTTTTCTTGGTTGATTTTCTGCTAGAGGTAAGCTACTACCCCTCTCCTTCTCTATTTATGTCTTGCATGACATCCTAGCCTTGTAAAATGACATTTATATGTTGAAATCAATATGTTTGAGTATGTTTGATGTTGAGCCATGTAAATTTCATGGATGAATTACTTTATATGTTGGAAGACTTGTTTTTTCTTGGTTGGTACACATAGACATGGTATCACTTGTTAATCTTGAAGTAAAAATGATTCTTCTTCGATTCAAACTCATTAGAAATAATTGATGAATCTAACGGAGTTGAATAGGTTTTCATAATTGATGAGACCACGTGTGTGACTTATTGATTTCGTTGTGATACGAGAGTTTTGTTGTGAAAATTAGTTACCCAAATTGTGTTTGATGTTGTTGTTTAATTCTTGTAAATATTTTGAGATAGTTGATTATGTGAGTAGGTAGTGTGTAGTGTTGTTGTGAATGTCAAGTAAATATCTACTTGTGCATTTGTTATGTCCATGGATTATTTGTTGGTGGTGTATTGACACTCGATTATTGCGGGAGCCGGGGCTACGTAATAATTGAAGGCCAATACATCGGGCCTCACCTTACCGATGGCCATGGTAGGGGCATAGCGCCATTTGTTGTATGGAATAAATACAACATTGGTATGCTATTTTGTGTTTGATTCTTGGGTCGTAGGGACCAAGATCACCCGTCGATGTGAAAACAGAAAATGGTTCACAGAGAATTGGTTATGGTTTGATTCGTCGATCGAGCACGTTAACAACGGTTCCTACATTTGTATATTATATGATGGTTGGTTGGAAGTATTGGGGTATATTGGAGGTGTACCTCAATACAGTATCCTTTTAAAAAGTGTTTATATATCGCACATACGTAGTTCCTATATATACGAATGTTGGTCATGGTCTCCAGCTGATATGGGTCGGTTGGCGACTGTTGTGCCTCTCGTGTAGTATAGGGTAACTTGTTATTATGAGATGTTTGATATATGCTATGTCTGGTGAATGTTATATCATACCATAGCTTGTTGTACTTGTTAATATTACTGTCTTGCATCTCGTATGACATATTGTTGCATTAGTAGCTTATTGAGTTTTAAACTCACCCCGTCCAATGTTTATTTATTTTCCTTAGATCACGGTTCGACAAGGAACCCATAGTAGGAGTTTACTTCGTCTCGATGTTTTTGCAGGTTGTTCGTTTGCTTGTGCTCTTCGAGACTTTGTATTTCTTTTGGTGAGGCCGAGGGTATACATTGTTACCTAAACTTTGTAATGTTGGGTAGTGTGTGTTGGTTCTTTGATGGTATTATTCTTTTGGTTATGCCGACATGGTTGTCGTGGTTGATGTAATAATTATTACTTGTTACTTCCGCATACTCTGATTTGTTTATTGTTGTTGTTCTCCAAGCTTGTTTCTCGTAGAGGTTAAAGTTTACATGATTGGTTTTATGTTCAAACTATATTTTTAAACAAGTTAAGTTCCTGGCTTATTATTATGCCGATGAAGTATTGTTTTGATTTTAAAGAAAAACTTTGCACGTGCATTACAGGGTTTTATGCATTCACTTTATACTTGTATCATATGGAATTTTTATGATGTGTATTTTGTGTTTCTCGTCCTTCGCGATCCGACTTGGGGATTCCATGTAGGAATTAAATCGGGTCGTGACATTTGTGTTCTTCCCTAAAGAGACACGAACTACATTTCAACCTAATTCTCTTAACACAAATACGTAGGCAGTCTCTTAGGAGATCTGGTCGCCATAGAGCACACCTTGTTGCTCTCCCCTTCTAGAACATTTCACAATTGTGTTTCTTCCCTGAAGAGACACGAACTACGTTTCGACCTGATTCTCTTAACAGAGATACATAGGCAATCTCTCTGGAGATTCGGTTGCCTGATGGATGAGTTTTATACTCATCCAAAAGGTACTTTTCTGGCTTAGATTTAGTAATTTCTCGAGCTTTTTGTTATCTGATGCGGGTTGTTAGTGTATTTTTGAAGTTTCAGGGATTGAAGGAGACAGTTATGGAATTTGGGGGTCTCCGGTGTTATTGCAGAAGTTTCAGGGTTCAAAGTGCAAAAATAGGGAAGTTGGAAAACTGAAGCTATGTGGATGAATAAGGCGGCCGCATACATTCCAGTATGTTGAAGATATTGTATGCGCTCGCATGAAGTAGTCGCATAGCTTTGCGATAAGCTATGCGGACGCATGAAGCGGCCGCATAGCGTCGAATTTTGTGTTGCCCTAATTTGTTTTAGTTAAGGAAAATTTATTATAAAAAGGGGGCGTTGTGAGTGAAATTGGCAGGACTTCTTGGAGAGAAAAAAGACGGCTTGGAATTATTTTGTAATCTTTTTCTTAACTTCTCCTTTCAAGAATTCAAGTATGGATTATAAATCAATTGTTGTTTTTGCTTCAATCATGAGGAACTAATCTCTTTATCTAGGAATTGGAGGTAACTCTGTATCAAAGATTTTTGCCTTAATATAATTCTTATTCAGTTCAATAGTTCTAGTCATTCATAAGTGTATTTTTATCGAATCTTCCTATGTTGTTTTTGCGTGTAGGTAATTACAACTGTTAGATTATCAGGGTATGATGAATTGCACGATCCGAATGCATAAGTCATATGTTTGCCATCTCTTATGAATGTTCTTTCTTATTGATTCATAATCTTGCTAAGATAAGAGAGAGATTAATTGTTCCTAATTTCTTAAAGGATCCCTGCTTGTTATATGGACCGATCAAGAAATTATAACAATTAGGGATACTAAGCCTGCAAATCGTGATCCAAGCGTCCCAGTCTTTACCTTTGTGAACCAATCCTAGAACTGAACTGATACATAAATTAGAAAGGCATAATTCCAAGATAAAGAGTGAATCCCAATTCCTAGGTCTTCCCAATTCTTGTTAAATTCGTTATTTACTTGCTTTGATAATTTAGTTGATTAATTAGGTGATAAATTAGTTTAAATTTTTGTCAGTAGTTTTAAAGAAATCAACAAAAACCCCCTTGTCTTTTATTTTCGTTCTTTAAGTTGCTAGTTAACGAAACCAATCATTCTCTTGTCTCTGTGGTTCGACCCTTGTCTTTTCGCAGCTATACTCCGGTATTCTCGTGCACTTACGAGGTAAATTTTTATTCATCAAGTTTTTGGCGCCGTTGCCAGGGACAAGTTTGATTGATTGAGTTAGTTTAACTGGTAACGTCGTGGTGTCTGACCTTTTATGTTCGGTCGCCGTTCACTGAATCCAACAATGGCTGAATTAAATGATAACATTAATCTGGTAGGTAGGAACATAGAGGTAGAACTAAATCAGGGAGAGCATCTGCCATATCATGAATCTGACGTGTTGCAATTGAATCTGCAAATCAATAACATGGTTGCACAACGGTATATGAAGGATTATGCTCACCCTTGAATTGACCAATCACCCTCTCCATTGGCCCTACCTGCTGCCGCTAGAAATTATGAAGTTAAGGGTCATTACTTGAATCTCTTGCCTTCCTTTCATGGAATGGCCACAGAGGACCCTTTGAGTTTTCTCCGTGAGTTTCACGCCACAGTAGATAACCTCCCTCTAGGAGCGTTAACAGAAGAACAACTCAGGATGAGCCGTATTCCTTTCGCTTTAAAGGATGCAGCCAAAGTTTGGTGGAATACTCAGCTTCCAGGAAGTTTGCAAATGTGGTAGCAAGTGGCTGACACGTTCATTCAAAAGTTCTATGCACATCCCACCCTGGCTGAAATGAGAAAGAAAATTATAAATTTTTCGTAAAAGCTAGGAGAGTCTTTTCATGAAACTTGGGACAGATATAAACAACTTCAATTTCAATGTCCACATCGTGATTTTCCACCTTCTATCTTGTACCAACAATTTTATGATAATATTTTCCCAAGTCACCAAGCCATGGTAGACAATGCTGCAGGTGGTTCGATTCTTGAGAAAACACCTAATGAGATGAGGGATTTGTATGAAATGCTTAGGGCAAATTCCCAACAGAAAAGTGTGAGGGGTTAAGCAAGAGGAGTATATGAGATTAATAACAATAGTACTTTAGATAAGAATGTGCAATATTTGATGAAAAAGGTTGAGGAGCTCTCGGCTGCGAAGCCTAATATGCAAATGCCTAATGTTCATAATGCATGTTCTATTTGTGGTGTTTATTCTCATACTACTAACTCTTGTCCATCTAGTGCACAATTTCCTGAATATGTTGAGCAGGTTAATGCCATGAATTTGTACCCTCCAAGGCCTCGCAATGATCCGTATTCAAATACCTACAATCCGGGTTGGAGGAATCATCCAAATTTCTCATGGAGTAACCCAAAACCTCTCTATCAAGCCCCACCACAGCCGCAGCAGGCAGCTGTTCAGCCGACTCAAACTCCTTTGGAGGAGATTTTCCAGAACTTTATGCTTGAAAGTCCGAGGAACCAGCAAGATAATGAAATGAGGTTCAAGCAGAATGAGCAGATGCACAAGCAGCACGAGGCAGCATTGAGCAAATTGGAAAATCAAGTTGGGCAGTTGGCCAAATCCCTGCAAGGCCACAAGCAAGGAACTTTCCCAAGTCAACCAGAACAAGCCAGACAGTCACGGTGCTTCGCAATGGTAAGGTGATAGGTAGTGAGGTAAACTCTGACCCTACTCCTGAGGTTAATTGTGAAAAGAATGTGGAAGTGGGGAAGGAACAAGCTAAGGAAATTCCACAAGAAACTCCAAAATCTCCTTCCCCAGCTCCATATTCGCCACCTATTCCTTTTCCTGGCATATTAATGAAGAATAAGATAGATAAACAATTTTCAGAAATTTATGAGATGATTTCCAAAGTAAACATAAATCTTCCTCTGTTAATTGTGATCAAGAACATTCCATCTTATGCAAAATTCTTCAAAGATCACACCACCAGGAAACATAGGTATGACAAGAATGAAAATGTGATAATGTCTGAGAATGTTAGTGCTGTTCTCCAGCAGAACCTCCCACCTAAACTGAAAGATCCCGGTAGTTTTAACATCTAAATTTTTTTGGGGGATTCGAAAAAGGTGAAGGCAATGCTGGATTTAGGTGCTAGCATTAATTTAATGCCTTATTCTGTGTATGAGCAATTGGGTTTGGGAGAACTAAAACCCACCACAATGTCCTTGCAATTAGCTGATCGTTCAGTGAAACATCCTATGGGCATTATGGAGGATATTTTAGTTCAGGTTGATAAACTGATTTTACCAGTAGACTTTGTGGTTTTAGAGATGGAAAAACAGGTTAGCGCTAATCATGAAGTGCCCATTGTCCTTGGGCGACCTTTCATGGCTACTGCTAACACTGTCATCAATGTGAAAAATGGTAAGTTGTCCATGTCTGTTATGGATGAAACTGTTGAGAATGCCTGATGATAAGACTGAATGCTTCTCTGTTGATATGTTAGAATCTTTGATCTCTGAGAATGTGGAGAATGAGCTGATTTGTGATGAAATTAAGGCTCTTCTGAATGGTGGTGAGAACAGGGATAATGAGGAAGTCCGTGAAATAAAAGCTGTCTTCGATAAGACAGAGGAGAAAATTCCTAGTGACTCTCCTTTTCACCCCCTAAGGCATTTTAATACAAAACTTGTGCCCTCTGTTGTTTCCCCTCCTAAGTTAGAGTTGAAACAATTGCCTGAGACATTAAAATATGCTTTTCTTGGGGAGGGGAATACTTTGCCTGTTATAATTGCATCTGATTTGACTAATGAACAGGAAGAAAGGCTGCTTTGTGTTTTGTGTGCACACAAAGAGGCCATAGGTTGGACTTTGGCTGATATCAAGGGAATTAGCCCTGTCATATGCATGCATAAGATAAATCTTAAGGAAGGTGCCAAGCCTTCAAGGGAGCACCAAAGAAGACTTAACCCTCACATGGAGGAGGTAGTAAGAGCAGAAGTGCTCAAGCTACTTGATGCGGGTATTATATACCCAATAGCTGATAGTAAGTGGGTGAGTCCGGTACAAGTTGTACCAAAGAAATCAGGAATCACTGTTGTGAAGAATGAAAAAGAGGAGTTAGTGCCCACAAGAACAATTACAGGGTATAGAATGTGTATTGATTTGCGGAAATTGAATGCCGCCATTAAAAAAGATCACTTTCCCTTACCCTTCATTGACCAAATTCTTGAGAGACTGGCAGGACATGCTTTCTATTGTTTTCTAGATGGTTTTTCGGGATATAATGAAATTTCCATTGCACCGGAAGACCAAGAGAAAACCACTTTCACATGTCCTTTTGGCACTTTTGCATATCGAAGGATGCCCTTCGGTTTGTGCAATGCTCCCTCAATCTTTCAACGATGTATGACTTCGATATTTTCTGATATGATTGAAAGGTGTGTTGAAGTATTTATGGATGACTTCTCAATTTTTGGAGATTCTTTTGATGATTGCCTTGAGAATTTGACAATGGTAATTTGGCATTGTTATGAGTCAAATTTGACCCTTAGTTGGGAAAAATGTCATTTTCTAGTCAAGCAAGGCATTGTGTTGGGACACATTGTCTCATAAAAAGGGATTGAGGTAGATAAGGAAAAAATTGAAATTATTTCAAAATTACCTCCCCCTGTTTCTGTTAAGGGTGTCCGCAGTTTTCTAGGGCATGCAGGTTTCTATATACGATTTATAAAAGATTTTTCTAAAATTTGCAAACCTTTATGTAACCTGCTTGCCAATGATACTGAGTTCATCTTTGACAAAGATTGTCTTGATGCCTTCAATCTGTTGAAGGAAAGGTTGACTTCGGCCCCTATTCTTGTTAGCCCTGATTGGTCCCTACCCTTTGAAATTATGTGTGATGCATCTGACTTTGCTATTGGGGCTGTTTTAGGTCAACGAGTTGACAAATCACCGCATGTAATTCATTATGCAAGTAGGACACTTAATGATGCACAATTGAACTATACCACTACTAAAAAAGAATTTCTAGCTGTTGTGTTTGCATTGGAAAAATTTCGTCTATACTTGCTAGGATCAAAGGTGATTGTTTACTCGGATCATGCTGCCCTAAAATACTTGCTAACAAAGAAAGATGCCAAACCTAGACTCATTAGGTGGATGTTATTGTTACAAGAATTTGATTTAATGATCAAGGACAAAAAGGGGACCGACAATGTAGTTGCCGATCATCTGTCTAGGCTAGAAATGTTACCTCTTCTTGAAAATTTTTTTTTGAAAAATGTGAATCCGGTAAATGAAGATTTTTCGGATGAACAACTGTTTGCAGTTCAAGTTAGAGAACCATGGTATGCTGATTTTGTGAACTATATTGTTGCAAACATCATTAACCCTGATTTTGGCTACCATGAAAAGAGAAAATTTTTGTATGATGTTAAGCACTACATTTGGGATGATCCTTATTTGTTCAAATTGTGCCCTGATAGGATGATTCGTAGATGTATCCCTGAAGAAGAGCAAAAGAGTGTGTTGGCATTTTGTCATGAGCTCCACTGTGGTGGACACTTTAGTAGCCAAAAAACAGCGCGTAAAGTGTTGCAATCTGGTTTGTTTTGGCCTTCTTTATTCAAGGATGCTCATGATTATTGCCAACAATATGATAGGTGTCAGAGAACAGGGGGGATAAGCAAGAAAAATGAGATGGCCTTAGTAAACAATCTGATTGTTGATATCTTTGATGTGTGGGGCATTGATTTCATGGGCCCTTTTCCCATATCTCATGGTTTTACATATATCTTGGTTGCTGTTGATTATGTGTCCAAGTGGGTGGAAGCAATTGCCACTCGTAATAATGATGCTAACACTGTTATCAAGTTCCTTTGTGATGTTGTGTTTAGCAGGTATGGCAAACCAAGGGCAATCATCAGTGATCAAGGGACTCATTTCATAAACCGGGTTTTTAACTCTCTTCTGAAAAAGTATGGGGTGGTGCACAAGTTGGCAACCCCGTACCATCCTCAAACTTTCGGCTAAGTTGAAGTGAGAAACCGTCAAATTAAGGGGATACTTGAGAAAATAGTTCGACCCACGCGGAAAGATTGGGCTTTGAAGCTAAGTGATGCTCTTTGGGCTTATCGCACGGCTTACAAGACCCCAATAGGAATAAGTCCATACCGGATTGTTTTTGGGAAATGATGTCATCTCCCTGTTGAGCTAGAACATAAAGCTTTTTGGGCAATCAAAGAGCTCAACATGGATTTGACATTAGCGGGTGACAAAAGAATGTTGGCCCTGAACGAGTTGGAGGAGTTGCGGCAAGATGCATATAAAAGTGCAAAATTGTATAAGGAAAGGACGAAAAAGTATCACGACCAAAGAATTCAATCCATGTTCATTTTTCCCGGCATGAAGGTCCTCCTTTTCAACTCCCGGTTGAAGTTGTTCCCAGGCAAACTCAAGTCCAAATGGACAGGTCCGTTCGAAGTGGTTCATGTCTTTCCGCATGGGGCGGTTGAGCTTAAAAAGATAAAAACGGGAGAACAATTTAAAGTCAATGGGCATCGAGTGAAGCCGTACTATGAAGGGGTATCTATCTTGGAAGCAGTTGATACAATCAATTTGATTGACCCTGAATAGTCTTGGTTTCACAGAACGTCGGGCAAACGACGGTAAACAAATGCGCTTGTTGGGAGGCAACCCAACTAGGTACAGTTTCCTTTCTTTTATAGTATAAAGAGTCGCATCCAGTTCTAAATTTATGCATATCAAGTGATGCTCTGGGGACATAGCATGCTTTGAGTTTGGGGGTGGGTGCATTTTAATTATTTTGTTTTATCTGCATTGAGTCAAGTTAAGTCACCCTCTTGTTGGGGTCTCCCTGAGTTTGTGGGTTTATAAGGAAGTGTTTATAGTGTCACCCTCCAAAAAGATTTTGATTTTTTTTTTTTGTAATTTAGTGCGCTCTAATGGTAAATGTGGTGTTAGTGTTGTTGTTGTGCAAGTTTTGAATGCAGGGAAGACTATTCAGGACTGACATGAAAAGAGAAATAAATTGAAGGGGGTTTAATGAAAAATGCTGAAAAAGGGAACTATGCGGACGCCTAAGGCAGCCGCATAAAAAGCAGTAGGTCAAGAGGTCGCATGATGCGGCCGCATAACAAGCTGAAGTGATCGTATGCGGACGCTCTGTGCGAACGCATAAAAACCAGAAACTCAGGCGTTCGCCTTACGCGACCGCACAGGGCCGCGACCAAAAAAAAAACACAAAAACCTGCTGAAGTGCCCTAAGCGAACGCATATCGTTTCTTTCTTCTTCTTCCTCTCTTTCTCAGCAAATCTAACCTCCACCACAGCCTCAAGCCGCCGCCTCCACAATAGCCTCAAGTCGCCGCCTCTGCCATGCCCTGTTTTCACAACCTCTCACTGCATCCTCGCTCTCCCTAGTTCTCTCAATTTCCCACAAGTGCTGCTGCATCCTAAGTCTGATTGTGGAATTTACTGGTGATTCCTCCACTAATTCTTCAAAAATTGAGTTGTCAAATCGAAGACGGAGGTACTATCTTCTAATTCCCCTCCTTTTCATTGTTAAATTATTGTCAAAAGTAATTTCTAATAATAATTATTGGGAATTGGGTTTTGGGTGAAAATTTTAGGAATTTGGGTGTATTGTGTGCGATTGTGTGAAAGTTTAAAATGCCGCCTAGGAAGAAGTCCAAGGGAACCCCGGGTACTAGTTCGAGTTCGAACACCACTGAGTTCGACTCAACCCGGTTTGAATCCTTAGAGACACACATAGCATTCACGATGGGGTTAGCTAAATCTCTTGTCCCAGAAAAGGCATTTGATTATGAGAGTTTTGGTTTAAAGGATAACTTTGTGGGCTGAAAGTGGCAAAGTTTTGGTAGGGCCCCTGTTCTGGCAGTAATCCCATTTGTGCGAGAGTTTTATGCCAATGCTACCAAGAGTTGGCAAGAAGGGCATGCATGGGTAAGAGGGAAAGAAGTGTCGTTCTCATCCCAAGCCATAAATGATGCTCTAGGTCTCCCTCGCATGGAAGGAGACGTGTATAAGGCTAGGATGTTGACTCCTGAAATTCATACAAAGGTGGGTAATGCCATTGCAATTCCCGGAACAGAATGGGAATGGAAAAAGGGTCGGCCACATCAAATGCCAAAGAGTTGTTTAACCCCACGTGCCATGGCTGTGCATAGGTTTATATGTTGTCGGTTGATGCCAACAACTCATTTGACTCACGTCACATGGCCAAGGGGAGTTTTGATTTTTACAATTCTTGATAATGGCTCCGTGGATGTGGGTAAATTGATCAATGCCCAGATTAAGGGTGTAATCAATGGGAGTTCGAGGTCGGGATTCTTTTTCCTGAGTTTGATTACCTTTTTGTGTACGCGGGCGATGTGCACATGGCCCAGGGATTTAGAGTGTCTCCGGCCTCTGCCGGTAATTAAATTCTCCACTCTGGTTGGAGAAGGAGGGCAATTGAGTGCTCGCCCGGTAAGGCGTGGGCGAGGCGAGAAGAGAGAAGAAGAAGAAGAGGATGAGGAGCAGTTTGACGATGAAGAGTTATTCCAACGAGTGGAGACTCTGGCAGGAGATACAAGGGAGTTATCCGCGAGGGTAACTAATATTGATATTCGTCAAAGAGAAGAGTTTGAGGAGAATGAGAGATTTCGGGCTAGTCAAAGGGTAGAGGCTGTTAGGAGCCGACATTTTCAGAACTATATGGCCGCCTGGATGCAAGGGATGGCTTCCCATCATGGGATGGATACTTCCGATTTCCCTTCTTGGCCGCCCGCTCCCCCTTCTGACAGTTGAGGAGTGTTAGCACCGCATCCTCGGTTTGGTATTGAATTCACATTGGGGACAATGTGAAATTTGAGTTTGGGGGTGTGGTGGCTATTTGTCTAGTCTTTCCTGCTTTTGTAATGTAGTTTTTAGTTGTAGTCTTTATTTTAGTAAACAAAAAAAAAACTATCTGCTTGTCGTAGTGTTGGTTTGGGTGATCATCGCCAGTGATGAGAATGTCTAGCCCTCACATGTGTTAGGAGATATTACATTTCGAGCTATCTAGATGCCATGGTTTTGATTAATTGACTTTTGAATCTTCAACTTTTGAGCACGATTTGCCATGATTTGTCTATTGATTGTTTTGATTAGTTTTATCAAGTGTAAAGTGCACATCTCATTCCTGGGGTGATTTTCTGCTTTAATGATCATGAGGTGTTAAATTATCGTCTCCACGCATTCATTGCATTATGATGTGATTTTAGGGTTGTTTTCATGATTTAGCTAGATTTGTTAGACTTCTTTTGTTAATATATCTCAAGCACACTTCTTGAACCGTAATTGCATGTAAGTCTTGATTGTCCCTATTCCTTGTCTAGCGAATAATGAAGTAATCTGTATGAGCATGTTTTTAAAGCATTAAGGGGAAGATTTGATGCCATGAATGATGAGTGTTGAAGTGAAGCATAACATTATAGCAATTAGGGAAGACATAGGCCATCTTTGGATCGTTTGTGCCTATATTTCTCCATCCTAATCATATATTATTCCCTTATGTCCCCTTTGAGCTTAATTGGAAGAAGGGCGTGTGCAAAAGCATACATAGACCCCCCTTCGATTTCGTTTCTTTCACCCGCATTTTCCAAACCCATGAAAGCCTATACACTTTAGACTACCCTTCAAGAGAGCATGGATGGGAATGTGTTTTTGCCAAGTTCTGTAATTGAAGAAAGAAATAAAGAAAAGAAACAGGGGACCCCAATGATTTAAAAAAAAAAAACCCAACAAAAGAAGAAAAAAGAAAAAAAAAAGAAAGAAAAGAAATATATAAATCATTGGGGGTCATATTTCAGTTGTGATGGTGATTGACATTTTCAACTCAGTTAAAATTTTTGAGTTGTTAAAGTGAAAGTTGGTTTCAACGAAGGGATACATTCTTGTTCTCTTGTTTTGTGATTTCCTATCCCGTCGTTTGTAGCCCTTGCCTGGCCTTACATTATAAGCTTATAAAAGCCCTATTGACTTAGTTGCTACTTTGTTTTTGTGGAATGGAAATATTCTGAAGGCATGGTTGATTTGACCCTTGTTTTGATTTGCAATATTTTTAGCTCATGATTCATTTAATCGCTATATAAGTATGTGGGACTTGAGAGCTGTGTATTTTATACATAAGGAAGTGCATGGGATGGATGTGTTAACCCTTGAATGCCGGCGCTTTCTAGTTTTTGTGATTTCAACTGGGTGGTGATGGTTATTTTTACGTTTAATGATGCACTGTTGATATTTGGTGGAAAAGAATTATATTGTTATATGTTGGGAATGGTTGTTGTACTTGATTTGATAAAAATTTCAAAATTTTGAAATTTTCAATGATTGGTGCACACACACACACGGAGATTCAAAGGAATATTGATTTTTGGCCAATCGAAAGTCTAGATTTGTAAGGGTGTTTTGTCAACTACTTGATTGTGTGGGGTTTTACTCTGAGGCTTTATGTGATCTAATACTGATGCGTTGACTTAAGATGATATTTTTGTTGTTGTTGGATTTATTTAGTTTCTGTAGTTTTCTTTGTTTTACTCGAGGACGAGCAAAAATCTAAGTTTGGGGGTATTTGATGGATGAGTTTTATACTCATCCAAAGGGTACTTTTCCGACTTAGATTTAGTAATTTCTCGAGGTTTTTGTTATCTGATGTGGGTTGTTAGTGTATTTTTGAAGTTTCAGGGATTGAAGGAGACAGTTATGGAATTTGGGGGTCTCCAGTGTTATTGCAGAAGTTTCAGGGTTCAAAGTGCAAAAATAGGGAAGTTGGAAAACTGAAGCTATGCGGACGGCTAAGGTGGCCGCATACATTCCAGTATGTTGAAGATTTTGTATGCGCTCGCATGAAGTAGTCGCATAGCTTTGCGATAAGCTATGCGGACGCATGAAGCGGCCGCATAGCGTCGAATTTTGTGTTGCCCTAATTTGTTTTAGTTAAGGAAAATTTATTATAAAAAGGGGGCGTTGTGAGTGAAATTGGCAGGACTTCTTGGAGAGAAAAAAGACGGCTTGGAATTATTTTGTAATCTTTTTCTTAACTTCTCCTTTCAAGAATTCAAGTATGGATTATAAATCAATTGTTGTTTTTGCTTCAATCATGAGGAACTAATCTCTTTATCTAGGAATTGGAGGTAACTTTGTATCAAAGATTTTTGCCTTAATATAATTCTTATTCAGTTCAATAGTTCTAGTCATTCATAAGAGTATTTTTATCGAATCTTCCTATGTTGTTTTTGCGTGTAGGTAATTACAACTGTTAGATTATCAGGGTATGATGAATTGCACGATCCGAATGCATAAGTCATATGTTTGCCATCTCTTATGAATGTTCTTTCTTATTGATTCATAATCTTGCTAAGATAAGAGAGAGATTAATTGTTCCTAAGTTCTTAAAGGATCCCTGCTTGTTATATGGACCGATCAAGAAAGTATAACAATTAGGGATACTAAGCCTGCAAATTGTGATCCAAGCGTCCCAGTCTTTACCTTTGTGAACCAATCCTAGAACTGAACTGATACATAAATTAGAAAGGCATAATTCCAAGATACAGAGTGAATCCCAATTCCTAGGTCTTCCCAATTCTTGTTAAATTCGTTATTTACTTGCTTTGATAATTTAGTTAATTAATTAGGTGATAAATTAGTTTAAATTTTTGTCAGTAGTTTTAAAGAAATCAACAAAAACCCCCCTTGTCTTTTATTTTCGTTCTTTAAGTTGCTAGTTAACGAAATCAATCATTCTCTTGTCTCTGTGGTTCGACCCTTGTCTTTGCGCAGCTATACTCCGGTATTCTCGTGCACTTGCGAGATAAATTTTTATTCATCATTGCCATAGAGCACATCTTGTTGCCCTTCCCAACCCAAAACATTTTTGAATCGTGTTTCTTCCCTGAAGAGACACAAACTATGTTTTGACCTGATTCTCTTAATCGAGATACATAGACAATCTCTTTGGAAATCCGGTTGCCATAGAGCAAATCTTGTTGCTATTCCCAACTTCAAAATATTTCACAATCATTTTCTTCCCTGAAGTAACACAAACTATGTTTCGACCTAATTCTCTTAACAAAGATATGTTGGCAATCTCTTAGGAGATCCGGTCGCCATAGAGCACACCTTGTTGCTCTCCCCCTATAGAACATTTCACAATCGTGCTTCTTCCCTAAAGAGACGCAAACTATGTTTCGACCTAATTCTCTTAACAGAGATACGTAGGCAATCTCTTAGGAGATCTGGTCGCCATAGAGCATACCTTGTTGCTCTCCTCCTCCAGAACATTTCACAATCGTGTTTCTTCCTTGAAGAGACACGAACTACGTTTTGATCTGATTCTCTTTATAAAGATACATAGGCAGTCTTTTAGAAGGTTCGATCACTGAATGACATACTTTATTAGTATGACCATCCTTTTCCCCAGCAGTGTTGCGAGCCTCTTGCATCACGACCTTTCCCGAGCAGGGTTTTTTCTACACAAAGTCATGATTGAATGTTCTGCTCCCTAGAGAGTTTGAGCTAAAGTCTTGACACCACACTTGGTCATACAACTCCGATATAAGGTTCGACCTCTCTCACATATATACTTGGTCATAAAAAACTTTAATGCAGTGTTTGACCATCCAATTGCTAATACGAAGTTGGATGTCTATTTTTTCGACGACGCTCGCTTATTTCTAAGAAAACGTAGTCGAGGGGCTCTGTACACACCAAGGATTCGTACACCTACATTATACGAATTGTCCCATAAATAATTGTTTATTTATAAATGGACTAACACTTGTTTCTATGATCATTTCAGGAAACAACATATCAAATAGGACTAACGACGTCCGACAAACACAAACAACTTGAGTCAGATCAACATTAAGGGTCCAGACTAAAGATTCAAAGTTTAGAAGGGTCAAAGTGCAAGACACAAAGCCTGGAAAAGACAAAAAATAGTTTTGATGCGCTGAAGCCTTGCTTGGTGCACTGAAACAACAAAAACAAGGTTTGGTGCGCGGACACCATACCTGGTGCGCCGCGCACCAAACCAGCATTTGCCTCACAAGTCAAGCCGTCTGGCTGATAAAGAATTTGAAGGCTGAACGAAGCTTCCAGGGCCTGAGAGTAACAGGAAATATCTCCCTCTCAGCCTCCTATAAAAGAGCCCTCAACTCTCTCCCTCAACAAGATCCAACACAATAACAACACACTGACACACATCCAAAGAAGGAACAACAAACACTCTCAACTCTCTCTCTCACAGCAGAAAGAGGAAAAATGAAAAGAAAGAAAAAAAGAAGAGTTCTCAAGCTCTCTCTTTCACACACACAAATACACCACACACACGACAAAAATACAAAACGTAAGTCTTCCTTTCCTCGTATTGATAGCAGTGGAAGCACAACGGTCAGGCTACGAGCTAGCTTGATCCAATATAACATAACGCCTAGAACTTGGCCCAAATTTTATAAAATGACAGAAGGTACCCCCTTTCATTCGTTAATTTATCCATTTGATAGGAAAATAAATACATTTGAATTATAAATGTGTACATATTTATTTCAGTACATTTAATTATTCAAATACATGTATTATACCTAAAATATATTATAGTCATGTTATTCCTAAAATATATACACTTTATAATCATAAACAGAGAGATAAATCTCCATAATACATTTTCTCCGATTATATAAATTAACAAACCCATGATAATTAAATATGAGCATACAAACATGTAGAGACTGAAAGGGTACCCCTTCCCAAATCGTAACTTAGCCCCCGAACCCACAATCTCAGTTTTTCTCTCGTTTACTTCGTAAATGAGGGTGGCAATTCTGTTTTTACAAAATAAATGTGTTTTTACGCGTTTACTACCAGCACCAAAAAAGAGAGGGATTGCCAGAGCGAAAAAGGTCCGAGGAACGATCTGCGGATCAGGGTGCTCACTGACGCTGATATTTGGAGAATGGATGTTGTTTGGGGGAGGAATGTTGGCAATTTGGAAAGGAATGTTGGTATTTGGGAAAGCAGTGTTGGTATTTAGGAAATGAGTGTTGGCATTCGGGGCACCATTTGAGATTGACGGGTCATTGAGCCTTTGGTTTTGTATGAGGGTCATTATTTGGGTCATCAATTGTTCCATATATGCTTCGAGGTTTTGATCTAACCATTGCTACATAGCAGGCGTAGGAACAGACTCGGGTGCTCCTCTATCAGTGATATCAGGATTTGGGTTTTCCTCGTCCATTGAATTTAGACTTGTACTTTTGGCAATTGTGTCGGAGCTTGAACTCGGATATCATTTCAAAATGGCCGCTACTATCTTTTCTTTTCCAATTGCCAAATTTCTGTCAGGGGTAGGTGTATGGAAAGAGGTTAGGCTTGAGAAAATTGAGGAAGTATGACTCGCTTAAAGAGACACAATCTTTGATCCTAGAAATGGCCGGACAAGCAAAACGTGTTTTGACACTCTTGTTTTAAGTCATGGGATAGTGGATTCTTTCTCCAAAGTATAAGACCTTTGTATTCCACCTCTATTTCGAGTCCCCAAAGATTGGACAAATCTCGGGCAAAGGACCTATACTCTTTCCAGGATCCACTATCTAATCGATCTAAGAGATGCCATGAAATTGTCGATCAATCTGAGGGCATTTGTTTTGTGGGTGTTTGACCATATGATCACGGTTTTATATTTTTTTTCCAAGCCTTTGACTCTCGTTTTTTTGCCATTTGTTTTGTTTTGTGTGACCATATTGACTTTTTTGTGGTAGATGACTCTTTTTTGGATGTTTGTTTTTTTTCCTTTTCTTTGCACCTATGATTAATCGAGGATTTCGAGACATAAAAGTCAGTCGGTCTAGAAGTGTCCTAAAAGATACACATGAGTGCGTGAGGCGATGTAGGCTCAGGTTGGCGTAACTAGTCGTAGAGTATTCCTTAAATGCATGAAGAAGGGTAATGTCGGTCGTGAGTACTAACAGGCTCAGTAAACGCACTTCCTCGTCTAACGTGTTTACTCGGGTGTGCAAAGGGTTATCAAGTGTGTTACACTACATGTGTGCACGTGTGTGAAAATTGTCTATTAGTTTGAAGAAAGAGAAGATATTTAATTGTTTGTGTTTATCTTTGCTTTTGTTTTGTTTGTTAACAGTTAATAAGAGCAAGAAAATAAAGCAATCACACGCCTCGAGGCCTAAGCCCCAGGAGCACAAACCAACAAAATTAAAGAATAAAAGGAGAAAAAAGTGGGTAACTATCAATCCCTATTATTTACAATTTTAAATCCCCTAAAATTGCAAAATGAATAAATGTCCATCTGTGATCCTTCCCAAAGCTCAAGTTCCTGCAGGTGTTAGTAGCAAAAAGAAAAATCGAACCGAGAAAACACAAATATATACAAAGTAAAACCAAAACAACAATTAACCAAAATTATGAAACAACCAAAAATCGACAAAAAAAAAAATTCAAAGCCTTGTTACAGTGTCTAAACAATGTCTTTTGACCTCGAAAGGATGCTTGTCACGGGTTCCACCCATCTCATGGATTAAAATGTGAAGAGGTGGATGAAGGACCTCAAGAGCTTGGATTTGATATGCGGTGGGTTCCGTGGTTCATCCGGAGTCAAAAGTTAGGACCCTTTTCGCACACCGCATTCTGAACGCTCCAAAAAAAAAAACAAAAAAAAAACAATGTTTGGCTCAAACGCATATCTCAGCCATTTAGCATCATAAATTAGGCAAAACAAGTAACATGAGTTTATCCCACTAAAGCAAAATGCTAATCCCCAACAGAGTCAGCATTGTGAGAACCCCATTTCGAACTTCCCCCAAAGGTTGATGGAAAAATGACGAGAAGAAATTCAAAACTTAAGCATATTATGTTTTGCTCGGAAATACCAATTTGATTACTTTACTTTCACCCAAAATTCATTAAGCTCACTTTACTTCTTTTTTTTTGCAGTTTAATTACTCTACTTGGCTGTAAAATCAATAAGCTCACTCAATCAATGAGCTTATTGATTGAAAAAGTGTAAGTAAAATGACTAAAGTGTGAAAAAAAAGTAAGGTGAGGTTATTGAATTTTTGGAAAAAGTAGAGCAACGAAATTGAAACATTGTCACCACCTCTGTTTATGGAAGACGGAGGGAAAACAAAGATTCTTGGTTCGAGAGCTAGGTTACGAGTTGGGAAGGGATTAGTCACCCAACTCACCCTTTCAGACTCATAAATTTGCTTAAATTGTTTAAAAATGTCAAAATGGCTAAGTGTTAACTAAGAGATTGTCCCGATTACTAAGACAAGTTATTTTACTTACAAGAGATATAAAATAAAATATTACATATTACAATAGACACAAAAATAAATATATTACAACGCAAAATGGATTGTATATCTACATTTTTACAAATGGTGAAACTCAAACTTACATAAACTTTACACAAGAAAATAAAGAAAACGAGCAAAACCTCACCTTAAATACATTTTGTATACTTGTTAGACCTGCCTAACTTAGCCAGGGGGTGTGCTCTCCTTGTCTGCTCCCGAGAAAAAGACGCTTCGTTGTTTGAGTGTTGTAGAGATTGTGTTTGTTGTTGAGTTGTTCTTCGAAACAACCCAGAGTCAAAAAAATATTGTTGTGAACGTATTTGTGTTGTGTTTTTGTTATGTGTGTGCTGAGAGGGAGAGATAGATGGACGAGAGAGTGAGTTGTGTGGAGAGATCAGTAAGGGAGTGAATGGTTTTTTGTTTGAGTGTTTAGAGAAGGGGACGGATAGAGAGGGAAAGATAGAAAATGGATTGAGTTTAGAGAGGGAGGCCGAATCCCAGAGAGAGAAGAGGGAGAGAGTTGAGAGAATTATGTTTTTTATAAGAGAGTGAGTGAGAGAGAGCGGAAGAGAGATTTTGTGTGTGTAAGCTGAGAGTTTTTTTTTTTTTCTTTCTTTTTTTACTTTGCGTGAGAGTCATTTATATCAGATCGGATCCTCTATTTCAAAATAGTGTTTCATCTCATATTCCAACCGTTGGATGTGCACCACATGTGCATGTGAATAAACAACAGTAATTACTCCGTGATTTTTTATGCACATATGACGCACATCTAACGGTTGAAATAGAAGATGAAACACCATTTTGGAATAGAGGATCCAATTTGCGTTTATATAGGCTATCTATGTGTGAATTAGGTTTAAATTGCGTGCAAGCTTGCTACAGGATTATCCTTCACGAAAAATATTGAAGGCAAAAGAGGTAGGGCAAAACTGGGCGTGGAGGCCACAATTTTGGTGTGGCGCCCTTTTCAGCCACTTTTGCCATTTTACACTTTGGCCCCCTGATTTTTTAATGTTTCGTTAATTTACCTTGTGTATTTCATTTGTCTTTTAAGTCCCTCCATGTAATTTTTTTCACATTTTAGACCTTAAAACATTGAAATAATTTGTATTAGTCCACTTAACGATAGAAATATATTTAACAGACATGATAAAATAGGGGTGCGAGATCGGGTTATTTATAGAGCCTCTCGGCGATGGAGCTTACAGGGTAAGCGAACATCGTCGAAGGGTTACCTACATATTTTGCCTGGAATAAAGCCAAACGTAGTTCGAGTGCAAAAAAAGAAACATTGCGATGGTCGAGCCTTGCGGCACCCTACGTATCCCGTATAAGGAATCAGGCTAAGCATAGTTCAGAAAATGTAAAAGAAGATGAAAATGTAAACATGTGATGGTCAGACCTCCTAAGAGGCGAGCACTACATATCCCTCCATGAGGGGAAACAGACCAAACATAGTTCTAAAATATAAAATGTGATGTGATTTGATGTGTGATGTGGTGTGTGATGGTGTGTGATGTGGTATGTGATGTGATGTGGGATGTGAATATTCTGATGGTCAAGCCTTTTGGCAGCCTACATATCCCGTGTAAGGAATTAGACCAAGCGTAGTTCAGAAATGTACAAAAAAAAAAAACATTGTGATTTTTGGACCTCCTAAGAAGCTGCACTGTGTATCTTGCCTAGGAACCAGACCAAATGTAGTTTGAAAATGTAAAAATAAAAAGCATTGTGATGGTCGGACCTTCTATTAGGCTGCACTACGTGTCCTGCCTAGGAATCAGACCAAACGTAGTTCGAAAGTGTAAAAGAACATGTGTGTGTGGATCATCTCCAGGCTCCGGGTTTACATCCGTTTAGAAATTACCACAGGAAAACATGAATGTAAAATCATATAGAGATAGATGTGTATGTCTGTGTGTGTGTCTGTGTGTCTGTGTGTTTGTGTGTGACCAAATCTAGACCCCATGTTTGCACCCATTGGGAAATGGCCAAGTGAAAACTCAAATGTGAAAGTTGTAAATATGAAGGATTCGTGGCAACAGTCTCGTCTTGAAGTATGAGATCCCATGGGGATTGTTTGATAAGCTTTTTGTCGGATGGCGGGGCCGTTGGTGACGCTTTGATCAGCAATTCGGGCAAGATTCGATGTGTCACTTTTCGCAAGATGCGGTGTCCCATGGGGAGCATTGGATGACTTATTAGACTATGCTGAATGGAGAGAGCCATTGGTGATGCTTTGATCGAAAACTTTAGGCAAGATTTGATGTTCTGTTTTTGGGAAGATGTGTTGTCCCAAGGGGAATGTTTATTGAGCTGTTTATTGGATGTCGGGGTTGTTGGTGACATCTTGATTGGTGATCTTAAGAAAGATTCAATGTGCCACTTTTCACAAGATACGGTGTCCCATGGGGAGCTTTAGATGACTTGTTAGGCTGTGCTGAATGGAGAGAGTCATTGGTGATGCTTTGATCGACGACCTTGGGAAAAATTTGATGTGCTTCTTTTCACAAGGTGTATTGTCCCATTGGAATGCTGGGAGGGTGGGTCGATCTATGCTAGATGACGGAGCTGTTGGCTATGTTTGGATATACTTTGGGCAAAGCTGAAAAGATATGGTGTTCGACCTCGATTCGTGGAGGGTACCTCTAATTTTCATTTTATAAAGGGTCGATGTAGTGAACAATTGATACTGTTGGAGTAGCTAGCCCCACTTTGAGAGGTTGAAGAATGAGGGTCTTGGGTCAAGATGTTGGATATGGATGGATGGTGTTTGGATGTGACGATAAGCCCCAGTCTTGCTATAACAATTTTACGTCAATTGGTCAAAGATTATCATTAGTCCAGAGCACAAAACATAAATTTGAAAGGAAGGTCACACTAAGGTGGACTTTGACTTAAAACCCTCGACACTTGATTGACTTAATGACAAGAGAAAATTCTATGAGCATACTCGACAAGAACTGACTAGAGACACAAAAGGTGAAAAGGGGCATTTTTTAGAATCTATGAGTTTCAAGAGTTTGTTCATCACTCAGGCTCCTTAGACATTGTGATCACTTAGGAGGAGGTAATTCGGTAACATTGTTATCGATAAGATCTTGGATGGCCTGTTGGAATTTCCGACATTCATTAGTGGGATGTTCACTGATCTGATGATACTCACAATACAGTGAATGATCCAAACTAGGAGGTGAAGGACTTGATGGTTCATAACCATCAATTGTTTTGAGCTTTCCATGGGCCACAAGACCTCGAAATATGATGTACATTGGTATGGGTAGGGCATCATAGTACTTGCTGTGATGTCCTCCTTGTTGTGGCCGTCATTATCGCTGCTTAATGCATGGAGTCATGGACATAGGAATCGGGAGTGGAGCTATGAGTCTTGTCACTTGAACCACTTATGTTTAAATGGTGAGAGAGGCTGGGGTGAGTGTCGACCTTGATAAGACTGGTGCGGATTGTTTGGCTTGGTCGAAAAGTCAGTGTATGGTAGATATCTCATGCACTCAAAGAAAGCAAGTTGGAGATTCTTTAAGAAGATGCGAGATTGTTTGGCTGGGTTGGGCATTTCTAGTGTTTGGGCTACCCTTTTCCTCCACCTTTTAGTGAACTCGGTAAATGTGTCATTTTCCTTTTGGGTACACGAGTCAAGATCTCGCCTATTCTTTTCCCAGTTGCTATTGTCTTTGTATCACTTTTGGAATTCTCTAATGATTTGGTCCCAAGTAGCAATTATATTGCTCTCAAGTGGTATGAGCCATTGTTTGGAAGCACCTATCAAAGTGAGATGGAAATTAGAGGCCATCGCATTGGTACTTGCTCCCCTAGACTGTGCATATGATCTCAAGTGGTCAATAGGACAATTTGTTCCATCAAACTTCTCAATATCAGGCATTTTGAATTTGGACAGCAGAGCAGCTGAAGGTTGTAGCTTCAAAGACTCTGCAGTGAACTTCCTTTCATTCAATACCTTGAGGACCATTTATTTTAGCTTTTTGACCTCTTGTTCTTCTTTCGACAAAGGTGGTGCGAGAGACACATTGTATGTGCTCACCATTGGAGGTGTTTGACCCACTCAATGAGTGTTGTAGGGAAAGGCCATGTTGGTCATTCCTCTTTGAATTCCACATCCAGAATATGAGGAATAATCTGCAGCATAGCTTCTCGGGTCAATGATTGGGGATGTCATTTGGTGAAAACCTTTTGTATTTGGTAATGGAGGATTACCATTTTATGTTGGGATGTGGGCGTTTGGAGGTGGAATGTTTAGAGATGGGACGTTGGTGTTTGGGGGAGGACTGTTGGCATTTAGAAAAGAAATGTTGATATTTGGGAAATGAGTGTTGGTGTTTGGGAAAGGAGTGTTGGCATTCGGGGCACCATTTGAGGTTGACGGGTCATTTGGCCTTTGGTTTTGCATGAGGGTCATTATTTCGGTCATCAACTGTTCAATTGTTCTTTGAGGTTTTGGTCTACCCATTGCTGCATAGCAAGCATAGGAACAACTCAGGTGCTCCTCTATCTTTGATATTAGGATTTTGGTTTTCCTCGGCCATTGAATTCGGACTTGTACTTTCGGCAATTGTGTCAAAGCTTGAACTTGAATATCTTGTCAAAATGGCCAGTGCTGTCTCTTCTTTTCCAATTGCAAAATTTCTGTGAGGAGTAGGTGTATGGAAAGAGGTTAGGCTTGAGAAAATTGAGGAAGTATGACTCGCTTAAAGAGACACAATCTTTGATCCTAGAAATGGCTGGACAAGCGAAGCTTGTTTTGACACTCTGGTTTTAAGTCCTAGGATAGTGGATTCTTTCTCCAAAGTATAAGACCTTCATATTTCACCTATATTTCGACTCCCCAAAGATTGGACAAATTTCGGACGAAGGGCCTATACACTTTCCAGGATCCACCATCCAATCGATCTAAGACATGCCCTAAAATTGTCGATCAATCTGAATGCATTTGTTTTGTGGGTGTTTGACCATAAGATCATGGTTTTATATTTTTTTCCAAGGCTTTGACTCTCTTTTGTTTGCCTTTTATTTTGTTTTGTGTGATCATTTTGACTTTTTTTGTGGTCGTTGACTCTTTTTTGGTTGTTTGTTTTTTTTTTCCTTTTCTTTATACATATGATTGATCGAGGATTCCGAGACATAAAATTCAGCCGGTCTTAGAAGTGTCCTAAAAGATATACATGAGTGCGTGAGACGATGGAGGCTCAGGTTGGCTTAACTCTTCGTAGAGCATTCCTTAAATGCGTGAAGAGGGGTAATGTGGTCGTGAGTACTAACGGGCTCAGTAAACCCGCTTCCTTGTCCAGCATTTTACCTGGGTGTACAAAGGGTTATCAAGTGTGTTACACTGTATGTGTGCACGTGTGTGAAAATTGTGTATTAGTTTGAAAAAAAAAAAAGAGATTTTTTATTTTGTTTTTATTTTTGCTTTTGCTTTTGTTTTTGTTTTTGTTTTTTATTTTGTTTTTGTTTGTTAGCAGTTAATAAGAGTAGGAAAATAAAGCAATCACACGCCTCGAGGCTTGAGCCCCAGAGCACAAACCAACAGAATTAAAGAATAAAAGGAGAAAAAAGTGAGGAACTATTTATCCCTATTATTTACAATTTTTAATCCCCTAAAATTGCAAAATGAATAAATGTCCATCCGCGATCCTTCCAAAAGCTCAAGCTCCTACAAGTGTTAGTAGCGAAAAGAAAAACCGAGAACTGAGAAAACAAAAATATATACTCCTTCAGTCCATAAATTATTGTCTTATTTGATCCGGAATACGGATTAATAAAAAACAATTGACTTGATTATTAATATTAGTATAGTGTGTAGTTTCTTTTAATGCCCATGTGTATGTGGCCCATAATTAAAGTAAGGAGAAAAAGTAAGGGTAAAATGGTAAAAGTGATGTCCTAAAAGGGGAAGATTCAAACAAGACAATTATTTAGGTACGGACAAAAAAGAAAAAGAAAACCAAGATAATAATTTAGGGATGGAGAGAGTACTGAGTTAAACCAAAGCAATAATTAACCAAAATTACAACACAACCAAAAACCGACTAAAAATAACTTCAAAGCCTAGTAACAGTGTCTAAACGATGTCTTTTGACCTCGAAAGGATGCGTATCACGGGTTCCACCCATCTCAGGGCTTAAAATGTGAAGAGAAGTGCATTAAGGACCTCATGAGCAAAATAAATATACAAAAGCGCTAAAGTACAACGAAAAGGACCAAGGGCCTAAGTGAAAAATTGCAAGGAAAATGTAAAAAAGACGTAAAGCCTAAAATAATGGGCACCACGCCCAAAATAATGGGTGCCAAACCCTAAAAAAGAGGCACCCCGCCCTAAAAATGGAGCTCCACGGCCATTTTAAGTTGTGAGTCTTATAGGAATTGAAAAGAGCTTCGATTTGATATGCGATGGGTTCCGTGGTTCACCTGGAGTCAAAAGTTACAACCCAATTGCGCACCGCATTCTTAACGCTAAAAAAAAAAAAAAATGCTTGGCTCAAACGCATATCTTAGCCATTTAGCATCAAAAATCAAGAAAAGTGTGAGAATCCTGTTTCGACACCGCCCATCGTTACATTCAAAATCGACGTGTCTCATACTTAAGTGTGTGGAATACACTTGAGCCTCATTATGGACACCCAAAAAATGTTATAAATGTGCAAAACACATTTATAAAAAAATACAGAGTCTCCACCCTCGTTTATAAAGAAAACGAGAGAAAAAACTGAGATTGTGGGTTCAGGGGCTAAGTTACGAATCGGGAAGGTGTAAGGCACCCAACTTGCTCTTTCAATCTCAATGGTTGCAAGCACGAATTAAATGCTACGGGTTTTATTATGTTACGAAATAAAATGAACGAAATTCGGGACTTACGTCCCTATTCATGTGATAAAAAAAGAATAGTATGCATGTATTATTTACTCGGTAAAAAGAAGAGAAAACAAATAAATCAATTTGTTTATTTATTGCAATAGATAAATATATACATATGTAATTTATACATATTATTAACCGGAATAAAAAGAAAAATAAATAAATCAATTATAAACCAATCAAGAGATTAAGCGCCCAGTCTGACATTGAACCTGCTTGAAGATGTCCAATGAAGAAGACGAGCTAACAATCCACATTGCATTCATACCAAGAGACTTGTATTCCATTGCAAGAGTCATCGGCTGTACAATAATGAGTCATCATAGTTGGTCGAGTGCTTGTCACTCAGTTGTTTAGTTATTTTTTAACTGAACAACCCATAAATTGTCTTCTCACATCTAATTTATCGAGTTGATACTACAGGAAGACACCATAATCATGACATCTGTCTGATTGGTTTTTTCTAAGTGTCCTTGATAAATTAGCTTTGCTATGTCTTCCCTTTCCACTGTCTTTCTTTCCATGAAACCCAGCAGGGTTGCTAGGTTAAAGAGTCTAGGTTGATGTATTATCCATGTTTATCCTTGAGTAAACCTCTACTGAATTTTAATATAAAATATACTTCTCTACATTCAGCCTTTACTTATCTTTACTATTTTACATGTATTATTCTTTTAGCAACCTGTCCATGGAAAGTGATATTTAGATGTAAGTCTACTGTAGCATTGAATTTGTACTTATCTTGTTACAGCTACTTTGATCTTCTATGTTATATATGTTTGCTATAAGTCTTTCCGCTACACCACTCATTTGTAACAGAAAATATTATAACATCAATTTCAGACCAGTTGCTTAAGCCTACCTTGGCAGAGTAGCTAAAGTCTGCTGAAGCAAACTTACTGATCCAGCACCACCAGAGTTTCTTTGCAAGGAAATTGACCTGACCCAATAAATATTTCATCTCTGTTCCTAAATATATTTTAAATTAAGATGAAATTTTAAATGAAGATCATATAGGCTATTCACCCCCCCTAGCTCTAGCCTATAGTCTGAGCATACCTATGGGACCTAACAATTGGTATCAGAGCTTATACTCTGTGAACTTCATTCCAGGTCTAACAACCTGAGAGTTTGATCTTGTTGCTCAGATCAGATGCTATGTCAAATGGTCTGTTTTCAAATTTCTTTTTCCTCTTACACCTTTTGACTGGGAAATTAAGAAGACATTCTGAAAAACCTTTTATGGAAATATTAAAATCATTTTGTTTTTCAAAATCAATGTGGAAGTCAGTGGTGCTATTTGCTTGTTGTGGGAAATTCTCTCATATGACAGAAGTTAATTCTTCAATTGGCATTATGAACAAAAGTCCTACAGTTGTGTAAAAATTATAATTTGCTGGGATACAACCGAAAGATGTTCATATAAACCTCTCTGTGAAAGAACTGAGAAGAAATTCTTCTATGATCCAGAGTTGCAATATTCAAAAACTTTTTAGTATGATACATCTGAACTTAACTTTGTATACTTTGAAAATTATTACTTTTATTTTCATAATCTTTGATAGATATCTTGTAGAATCATTACTTCATAGTTTATGGATGAATTACTAAGGTGTCCCTTTAATGGATTGATCTTTTGATATAAGGCTAACGATTGTCTCAATCTAACACCTTCTCAAGAAAAACTCTTCAGTTCAAATTCTTACGATCTTGTATCCTAAGATATTAAGGTTCTTACTAGTATCTCTTTGGAAATGTCTAAGTGTCAAAAACTTTCTATCATGGAATCTTCTCATCCCTTTATTCTATGTTACTTAATTTTTAAAGATTTTGCTAGTTATCTATTTAGAGAAAGTATGAAACTTATCGCTGAAAGTTTAAAGCAAGATAACAAGGACATATCAAGTATTTCAAAGGAAATCAATTAAAACATCTCTCAAGCATGTTGGATGTTAGCTCTTGTCCAAGGACATCAATGATGAAAGTGTTCTTCTTCAACTGAAAGCCTTTGCCTAAAATATACACCCAAGAGATCTATGCTCTACTTCAGATTTGGATCTTCAATAACTACGAGCATGCGAGATCAAAGGGAAAGTGAGAAAATAATCCAGGTTCCTAACTCTATACTATAATGGATTATGTTTAAGCTACATTTAGTAATTCTTTATTACTGATGATTTTCAATGAATATTAAGGAAGGAACTCAAATGACAAAAGATCACAGATGCAACACATCTTTCCCCTACACATGTGTCATGCCAATATCCACTGGACTCCGACATCAACCTAATAGAAATATGTTGGATAGTCCAAGATTATGAGCATGACCGCAACGCCAACATATACACAGGATATGTAAGTAAACTGTTCTGTTATATGAAGCATCTATATTTGTTGTACACTCCTTTGTGATATTAGATCTAGATAAGATACTTCAAATAAATTTATGTCATACTATGTGCTTCATGGTAGATCTTTTCACCTGTATAATTTACTTTATTTAAGAGTACTTCATAAGCTTAGTTATATGTACTGACTTATAGGAGTTGAAACTTTTAAAGTCTAGTCTTGTCTACTAGTCTATTAAAAGTAGATGCACACTTTACAAAACTGATTACTTTATGTAAAGTATAGACTATTCCCAAGATCTCGGTTAAAATCAAAACAATTTGGAAACTTGTTTCTCAAAACAAAATCTTTTACTTTTTCAAAAAGATTTTACCGAATCCTGTGAATAACCTACCCTCGGTTTTCTTGTTTCACTTTTCCAGGGTATGTGAAAAGACAACTTAGAAAATAATTCACTTATTGATCTGTCTTTTCGTCGAGCCTTAGTGAGTTTAAATAAAGATCTTCCTTCTTCCTAACTCTATTACCTAACACTCACAAATTACATAGAAAACTTGTAATGTTACACACTGATTGAAACATTTTCAATAAATGTTACTGTGTATCAATCTACGATTTCGATCGATTCATCATCTCAACAACTGAGTAAGAGTTGCTCTATCTATTAAAGCTGTTTTGGTTTATTTCTGTTATATGCAATGGGTTGATATATATTCTAAAAATTAAAATCCATTATTGTAACTGAGAAAAATATTTCTAAATCCTTTGAAACACAGTTATTCCTATCTATTGAAATTTATCAAAACATTCTTTTCAGAAATCATTAATTGTAAGTATTAGATCTTCTCCTTTTTGTTTATGATATAAGACACTTCTTCTAAGTTCTGATATCTTAAAAGATTTTGGAATGATGCTTTTAACAAACATTCATTCTTGTTGACTCAAACTTTTGATCTTCAGAACACTAAGAATGTCTTTGTGATCATATTAATTAAAAGGCAAAATAAAATCTTTTCAATTAATGTTCCTAGTGATTTTGGTCTTTCGTTAACATCTGGTTATCAGTTTTATTGATATATGATGGGCAAAAAATGCCCGACGAGCAAGAATACCCGGTTGTATCAAGTAATAAAGTGTGCAAGCACAAGTATCGATCCCATCAAGATAGTGCTAGAAATAAATCCTAAGTTCTAAAATTGGGCACACCTAACTTTATCTAAGCTAACGAAAATGAGAATTGAAATAAAAAGAAAATAAAGAAAAAGAAAGCAAGAAAGTAAATTAAATTAACGTGGCAACGATGATTACGGTGGCAACATCAAATCAAGGTTAAAATGATAGAATTGTGATATTTCTAGTCTAAACAATGCTTAACCTAACCATCTCTCTACTTTTCTTTAACTCAAGTCTTGGTAGTCGGGCGCACATAGATAATATTCATTACGGGCACTCGAATCTTATAGCAAGTCTAGCTACCAATCCCGATTACGGGCTTTCGTATCTTATAGCAAGGAAAAAATAGCCACATTATCGATCAAGCACCTAACGACTATCTAAAAATGCTCGTATCTCTCGATCAAGCGTCATATAAACAATTATTGTTATTTTCAGAATTAATAGGATGGGCTCTTGCATCTTACCCTATAATTCTAGTGATCATCTAATGGTTCGTGACTCCATTAAAAGCATTAAGAGCACACAACAATAACCAAGATCATGTGTAATACTTTGTAGAGAGATATTCTCTCTATTTTTCTAAAAGTCATGCCAGTAGTCGAAGGCTATCGATGTGTGTCACAAAACACCAACTACTAAATTGCTACGTCCGAAACGTAAGGTAGCTCTCGCGGATCCAAAATATTTCTCAAATCAATTAATTAATGACTAAATCAATTAAAAGCATTAAGCCCACAATTTAGTAACCTAGCATGCTTGTATACTAAATAGAGAGAGAGGTTAAATTAAAACATCACATTCAACATAAAAATTAATCACAATCCAATAATATAATTAGCTCATTACCAATTCCACATTTAGAAGACAAAGATTCCAAGAAAACTCAACATTAATCTTAAGATAAAGATAGAGAAAATTAAACTGATCAATGTCGAAATCCATGGTTGGAAAGCCTTGCAAATGCTTCCTTGGCCCTTAATTTGATGCTCCAAACCCTTAGAATGAGTGCATTTAATTTAGGTGTAAAGGAGGAGAAAAGAGGTGAGAGAGAGTTAGGGTTCTTGCCTCAAATTGGGACTTGGTGTCCCAAAATTCTGCTGCTTGGTAGATTTTTTAAGAAAGAGACAGGGGTTGGAAATGACAAAGGGAGGAAGCTCAAGGCTGAATGTGGAAGTAAATGGGAAGAGGAAATGGATTTGGGCTGGATGGAAGAAGGTTCAGGTCACAGCTGGGACGGGTGACCCATTTGGAGGACCACGAGTGAGTGTGAGGGATGGAAGTGGGCTGGAGGTGTAGCGAATCTGGGTAGGATCCGGATCCTGACAGAACACGCAGGCTGCTTGGCTAGAGTGGGGGGACACGTGGCGCGCTCAGAAGGCGACAACGCATTAATGAGCAATATTCAGCACTTTGCAGCACTGCCCCTGGGCTTCTTGATGCTACTTTGGTGCCCTTACACTTCCAGAAAGTGAGTCGCAGTCCCTCCTTGCACAGGCTTTGCAATCTAGTCCCAAGTTCAGCCTCCGTTAGACTCCGTTAGCTTATTTTCTCTTTCAGTTTAGTCCTTTCTTTTGTAAATGACTAACGGAAGGCTAACGGATCTCAACTAAATGGCTTTAATTAATTCAAAACTTCGCGGGTTGCCTTGAATACTCCAAAAATGCTATGAAATGATTCTTTAAAGCTCCAATAATGCCCAAAAAATTTGAAATACAAAATAATAGAATAAATGCACTTTATTGTGCAAAATACATTTAAACTTCATAGGAAATTGAAACAAAATATTGAGAAATATATGGGAAATTATGCATTTATCAACACCCCTAAACTTAGACTTTGATCGTCCTGAGCAAAGAAAAATATGGATTATGGAGAAGCTCGAGGACAAGATGAAATGAAGGCAGCACTCAATCAAGATCTCATATGCATTACCATCAAAGAAATCAACTCAAAATTAGCATAAATAAGGTACGAAATGATTCACATGCTAGCTAACAATCCTCAAACACTCACTCAAGGCCATGAAACACAATCCCATTAATAAGTCGCGATGCTCTAGCTATCATTGTGAAGACAAACCGAAAGAGTCCATCAACTAATGCAATTACATTTATTTCACAAGGCAAGGACCCATGGCTTGGCAATATCAATAGGACTTTTTCAAAGCTTATAATGTTAGGCCAAGGTTGGGCTACAAACAAAGGATAGGATAACAAATCAAAAGAGCAAAGAATTTGAAGTCTTCACTAATAACTTGCTTCATGAAAGCACAACTTCTCAAATAAACACAACCCACATCAACAACCCCTTAAACTTTAAACTTGGGGTTGAAGAAAGTGTATCAACTACCACAACAATTATGCTCCGCCCTTATATCTCCTTGAGAAATTAAAGAACAGTGGCATATTTTTTTCTTTTTGTTGCCTACCTTGACTTTTCTTTTCTTTTGATTTTTTTCTTTTCATTGCACTTTCTTTGCTTTTCAAGGGTGCTCTTTTTCAGCCATTCAACACTTTTCAAACAACAACATCATCAACAATAAGCACAAGACTTCCATGAAGCAACAATTCCCAACAAGAATACGAAAATAAAATAATTCAAATTATGCTCTCTTGAAGGGTGAGGATAAAGTGTATAGGCTCATGGGATAGGATGATGTGGGTTTAAGAATATGAAGTCGAATGGGGGTCATTGTGTGCTCTAGGCACACGTCATTCTATAAATAAGCTCAAAAGGGATAGTAGGGATTAATGTAAAATGGGTAGGATAATTTGGCACTACCAATCCAAAGATGGCCTATATCATGCTCTTGTCATGCACATAAGTCCAAACCAAGCTACTTTAATTATCAATTTTAAGATCATCAAACGACATCAGGACTCAAGATTATGATACTCATCCGACATGCACTATCAAAGCTAGATCATAGCATAACAATTCAACTCGAATGAGGTGAAGCTAGCATAAAAAACATATACATATCCTCAACTATGCATATAATAAACTCAAGAATGAATCCAAGAAAATAATGCACAAATAACTGTAATAAGTGCCCAATTGTCAAAGCATAAAAAATGAGGAATTTCAAGCTCAAGACTTTCAGAATTTTCAAAGCTAACCAATCCAAACCCAACCCCCAAACTTGAAGTAAACGGATAAGGGAAGGAAAGAAAAATCCCTCAAAGTTGATTTCTTATGAAGTCTGGGCCCAAGAATAAGCCTACACCAAAGAATTTCCTCGAGCAACCCCAACTTTGAATGCTCAACCCCTGTATCAAATCAAGCTCAAAAGAAAAAAGGTATAAAAGCAATTATGAAAATAAATACAAAATAAAAAAAGAAAATCTTTTTGTGTGGGGACACTATGTACACCTCCGTACAAACCCACAAACTCGGGAAGGCTTCGAAAAGCGACACAAGCATATAAATACAAAAGCAAATAAACTAAAAAAAATGCTCAAATTACAATTAGCTTCACATAGTGTTGTATTTTAGCTTAGATTTGCTTGAATCCATAACCTAAAAGTCTAAGACAAGGTGACTAATGGGCCTGCGTGTCTGTTAGTGTGGCAACTTGTACTTAGGCATAGCTTGAACAGCTTAGAGTTGCTAATTGTATAAGTCTTGAAGAAGATAGCCTATAGGACATCAGACGTCCTCTGCACAAATAGGCAAAATTTGATCCAGCAGTCTTACTTTGTTATCGGACAAACTCGTACAAGCCAAGCTTTATCTGCAATGTTGAAGAACTCCAAGAACGTCCGATAGTCATCTGCTGAAAGATATGTCCTAACTCAAAGATCTCATTAATTGTGATACAACGTTAACCTGCAAAACGCATTCAATGAAGCTTTCCATTCTTGGCATACAACTCAGAAAAGGACATTCTGCCTGCAAGCTCAGTCTACCTATTTTTGGCAAAATGTCGAGACGATGTAACTTGCGAACCGCCTATCGAGCTCAACAACACCATTAGAGCATTAAATGCTCTTGAATTCAAATTGAGCAACTCATGAAGATCTCCAACGGCTCCAAGGTTCCTCCTGCATATAAAAGGAGACTTCATGGCAGCATTTATAACTCCCTTCAACCACTCCAACTACTGAATCTCCATAGTCTTCAAGTTCTTAAAAGCTTAAACGTCCTATCTATATACATTCATTGAAGAGCTTCACACTTAGACGTCTAGTCCATTAAAGCTCTTCATTGATTGCAACACTTAGCTTTTCATAGCTCACGAGAATTGTATCTTATTGATATCAATTCTCCCACACAAACACTTGGTCAACAAAATTTTTGTACACAATCCATTAGAGATTTAGTTTGTAAAATATCTAGTGGATAAACTTAGTACACGATTTTCAAATCCAAAGTTGACCACTTTGGTTGTGGACGTAGCACTTATTCATAAGTGTGAACCATATTAAATACTCTGTCTACTTGTGTGTGATTGTGAATTATTTGTGTTGCTTAAATTTCAGATTTTCAAAATTGAGAAGCGATCTTATCTGTGAAGATCGCCATTTCCAACTTGTCCTATACTTCACAAGACTTCCGCAAAATTTTTCTAACTTAAGTGAAGTAAGATTTTTGAATCAAATTTCAAAAATTGGACATAGGCTATTCAACCCCCTTCTAGCCTATATTGAGCAACCGTGGACCTAACAATTGGTATCGAGCTTAACTCTTTGAAAACTTGTTTTTCCGAGATTAACCTCTTGAGAGATTAAAGATCATGGCTGCTCACCAAATGTTGGAAACTTCAAACGTGAACCATTGTCTGTCTTGGATGAAGTTCACTTTGACATCTGGAAAGATAAAGTCAAAAGACATATGAATTCAATTGACAAACGTTTGTGGAAATGTGTCACGAGATGGACCCGAATTCCAATGAAGCCCAATACACCGGCGCGGTAGATGCAACTGCTGAACTGAAGTACCAAAGCCGAAGAGGAGTGGGATGATGAAGACGAAAGAATGATGCTCGGATGGAAAGGCCATCAACATCATTACTAGTGTCGATATAAGCACGTATCGCCAGATTATCAACTTGAACACGAAAGGAGATGTGGGAAGCCATCCTTGAATATCTTGAAGGTGATGGTGAGACAAAGAACAACAAATTATATACCGCATCCGAAGTTTGACTCCTTCAAAAGGATCCCAAAGAGTCTCTCGAAGTGCCTATGACATTCTATGAGGTAGTCAACTCTTGCTATTCCTTAGGAAAGAAATATGAAAAGAAAGAAATAAACATGAGATTTCTAAATGCACTAGGCGGTTTATGGCATGTTAAAATTACGCCATGAAAGAGTCAAAAGATTTAAACAAATTGACTCTTAGAAACCTTTATGCTAGTCTTTCGGTTTATGAGCTTGAGATCCAACAAGCTCAAGAAATGGAAAAGAGTTTTAAAAACTTGTCCTTACCACCATGTCTCTGAACCTTCTGTTCAAAACACGATGAAACACCTTCTACATCCGGTGAAGATGATGATATTCTTTCGACGAAGCCTTTGCTATGTTTGTAAAGAAATATCAACGTTTCAAAAGGTTTAATAAATCATCATCACATAGGCGGTCTTCTCACAAAGCGCCGTTCCTTATAAAACAAGCGCTCAACCGAAAAGTTCGCTCCTTATAAATCGAGACCACCAAAAGGACAATGAGCTAGTTTGTTTTAATTGGAAACCAGGCCACTTTGCGTCTCAATGTCCTAAGCCAAAGTATGAATTTTATAAGAAACGTCCGAGTCTAAATTTCAAAAACAAAAAGGGATGGTGGTGAAGACATTGATGAAAGCAACCTACCTACTTGGTGTGACACCGACACGATGAGGATGACTCTTGTGATTTTCTTTGAAGAAGCCAACATATGCCTTATGGCCGGAGTCACCACATGATTCGGTGAGGTCACTACCATTTCAACAAAATGATAGTGATGATGATGATGAGTTCAATGACCCATCAAAGGGAGAGCTCATCAAAGCAAACAAGGATATCTTTGGAAGAATTTTCAAAATTCAAAGTCGCCTATGTAAAACTTGCCAAGAAGCATGAACTAGTGTCTCGAGAAATCAACCTTGATGTCTAAGATCAAAGATCTTGATAGACGAAGTGAAAGTATCAAATTGCAAAAAGAGAACAAAACTTTGACTGAAAAAGTGGACTTCCTACTTGAACACATCAAGAAGATAAATTCTGAAAAAGATGACCTTCAAAAGGTTGTCAATACTTGGAATAACTCTAAAGGAAACTTTGATACCATTCTCTCAAACCAAAAACTTTAGATGACAAAGCGGTATCGGTTTCCAAAGTGAGTTCAATGTAGGTAGTCCTTCTAGTTCTCAAAAGATGAGACATCGAAGTAATTCTTTGAAGAATCGGTGAAGAAGTTTCTTATGACCAGCAGCTCCCAAAGGCAAGGACTTGGCTTTAACAAAGTTCCTTTTGTTTATCCCAAGAACACAAAAGACAAGTCCAAAGAAAGCAATCGCCAATGACTCGCTAATAGGAGTCGAGCAAGAAACCTGCCATTAGTCACCCTAAGGAAACAGGGATGACTAATAGCAAGTCTAGGAATTCTCAGCTCAAACCTATTAAATTTGTCAAAGGCAAGGCTGATCTCAACACGCCTATAAAAGGGCAAAGAAGTGAATTCGCGATAAAAAGCTTAAAGGACATGTGCTGTAAATACAAAATCTTTTGATAAGAGGTCTACCTATGGTAAACCTAACATCAACAAGAAAAGGCATTATCAGCCTAAGTCCTATAGGCCAATTATCAGCAGAAAGGTCATTCCAAAGACTCCTGATAATAGGAAGCCTCAAAAAGAAATCATTACTCATGTTGAAGGATTTCACAAATGCTCTTTCGCAAATGCCATGGTCATGAGATTCATGAATGCCTTCGAGATTCACACCTAAATCTAGAGGATTTACTCCTCCAAAGGTTAAACAGTGTGGATCCCAAAAGGTTGCTAACCTTGAGGACCCAAAAATAAAAGGGGACCATATTCTTAAATGTCTATATTTCAGAATGCTTTATGGCTGTCAATGAAGAAGAGAAAGATCTATGGTATCTAGACAGTGGATGCTCAAAACATATGACTGGTGATCCAAATCTTCTCTCAAGCATTGTTGAAGCAAAGGGTCCCTCAGTCATATTTGGAGACAACTCAAAAGGGAAGACCATTGGTTATGGAAGTATAATCAGAGGCAATCTTTCTATCAACAAAGTCTCTCTAGTTGAAGGTTTAAAGCACAATCTTGAGCATATCACAATTCGTGATAAAGGTCTAACTGTCTTTTCCTCAATGTCTCATAAAGGACAATGAGACATGTTCAACTATCTGACAGGATTCGAAAAGGGAATGTCTATCTTTGTTGACCTAAATCTTTGTTGGAAGAAAATCAAATCTATGCTTGGTTGCTAGGTCATCAACCGACAACATGGTTGTGGCATAAAAGGCTTAGTCATCTAAATTTCAAATACCGGAGAAGCTATCAAAAGACAATCTAGTTGTTGGTTTGCCTAAAATATCTGAATCACACGTCTGCAGAGCATGTCAACTAGGCAAACTACACAAATCTTCTTTCAAAAGCAAGCCTTGCCTATCAACAACCGGACCTCTACGGCTCTTGCACATGGATTTGTTTGGACTGTAACTACTACAAGTCTTGGTGGCGCAAGTATACTCTTGTGGTAGTTGATGATTACTCAAGATTCACTTGGGTAGAGATGATGTCCTCCAAAGATGAAGCATATGACATCATTCTTGAACTCTTGAAGACTACAAACTCGGAAGCCGGATGATATCTCGATGTCGATCGGACAATGGAGCAGAGTTCAAAAACAATGGTGTTGCCAAATATTGTGATGACCATGGAATTGGTCACAACTTCTCTGCTTGGCACACCTCAACAAAATGGAGTTCTGAAAGGAAAAACGAACTCTCATTGAAGCGGGAAAGACAATGATTCTTTGAAGCCAAAGCGCCTATGTATTTGGGCGAAGCCGTGAACACCGCTGCTTCACACAAAACAGTCCATCATAAACAAATTTCATAACAAAACTCCATATGAAATATGGAGAGGCGAGCTCCCAACATTGGATTCTTTAAAATATTTGGTTGTAAATGCTATGTTCTTTACAATGGTAGAGAACATAGAGGTAAATTTGAATCCAAAAGTGATGAAGGAATTTTTCGGGATATGCCAAGTTTTCAAAAGCATACGAGTTTACAATAAAACTTCACTTAAAGTTGTTGAATCGTACATGTTTCTTTTGATGAATTTGATTTCATTGGGCCACATTTGGCTCCTAAGGTTACTAATGATTCGATGAATATGAGGCAGTAACACCAAGTCCCGATCTGCGATCCTCCTTCTTCACAAGAGCTTCCAAGAGTCAACCTATTAGAATCCTCAAACGAACCAACAAATGAACACTCGAAAACCACGAATCCACTTTGCCTTCCACACCGAAGTCATACAACCTACCTTGGAATTAACCTACCCTTTAGAAAATCAAGCTTCATCACTTCTACTTCTCAAGAATCCAACTCTGCGATGCAATAAGACAAATTCAACTGCGAAGTTAGGGAAGTAAAAGATCATCCTATCACTCAAATCATTGGAGATCTTAATGTTGGCGTTCAAACTAGACAAGCTTCAAGGAATGAATGCATGTATTCTACTGCATTTGTATCTAACATCGAACCCAAAAGATTGATGAAGCTCGGAAGATCCAAGTGGGGTGGAAGCTATGCAAGAAGAGCTAAACCAATTTGACAGATGCCAAGTCCGTCACGGTCCCTAGGCCCAAAGAACAAACAGTTATTGGCACAAAGTGGGTTTTCAAACAAAATGGATGAAAACGGCAATATTACAAGAAACAAGGCAAGGCGGTAGCCCAAGGATATAGACAGGAGGAGGGTATTGACTATGATGAGACATTTGCTCTGTTGCAAGATTAGAAGCTATCGATTATTCTTGGCCTATGCCTCTTTCAAAGACTTCAAAGTTTATCAAATGGATGTAAAGAGTGCTTTTCGAATGGAGAACTTCAAGAAGAAGTCTATGTAGAGCAACCTCCTGGATTCATAAACGCTCAAGAAGAGAAGATGTCTACAAGCCGAGGAAAGCCCTTTATGGACTCAAACAAGCTCCAAGAGCACGGTATGAGACCCTTTCAAAGTTCTTGACATCTCAAGGCTTTGTAAGAGGTCAAATTGACACTACTCTTTTCATTATGAAACATAAAGGTCATTCCTTACTTGTTCAAATTTATGTTGATGATATTATCTTTGGTTCCACTAATGAAAATCTTTGCAAAAGGTTTGAAAAGCTTATGCAGAGTAAATTTGAGATGAGCATGATGGGAGAGCTCAACTTTTTCCTTGGTCTTCAAATTCAACAAAGTTCAAATGGTATCTTCATCATCAAGCCAAATATGCAAAGGATGTTATCAAGAAATTTGGTCTTGAAAATGCAAACGCCTTCAAGACTCCTATGGCTACTAACGCCATCTTGACAAAGATGAGAAGGGCAAGAAAGTGGACATGACTCTCTAGAGGCATGATTGGTTCACTTTTATACTTAACTGCTAGTAGGCGATATCATGTTTCTTTGTGTTTGTGCTAGATTTCAAGCCGATCCAAAGGAGTCTCACCTACAAGCAAAGAATCATCGGATATCGATAGATACTCCCAATTTGGGAATCGGTATCCTAGAGATTCATCTTTTAATCTTATAGGCTATTCTCGATGCTGATTTTGCTGCATGTAAAGTTGACAGAAAAGCACAAGTGGGACTTGTCAATTCTTAGGAAATAGACTTGTCTCATGGGCCAACAAGAAGCAAACCTCTGTCTCAACTTCAACAAGGCGAATACATAGGCTGGGCCACAACCGCTGTGGATCAAACAAGAACTTGTTGACTATGAGATTACGACGCTAATTGTCCTATAATGTGTGACAACACGTCGGCAATCTCGATCTCAAAATCTGTCATGCACTCCAAGACAAAGCACATTGATGTGAGATATCACTTTCTTAAAGACCATGTTGAAAAAGGTAACATCGATGCAATATGTGCCTACAGAGAATCGTAGCGTATCTTCACAAAACCACTTGATTCAACCAGGTTTGCATATTTAAGAGGAGAGCTTGGTATGCTTGACCTCAATCCTTAACCTTTCGACTAACTATTTAAATCATTTTACAAAATTGTCTAAATGATCGCAAATTGAAACTCGCCGAGAAATTGGACAATGAGTAAGTCCTTACATGTCCAAGTCGGCAGTCTTTATAGAAAATAGGCGGACCTAAGCGCGTCGTGTAATCATCATTCATCGTGTCATAAATGCGGACTTCAAAATTATCAAATACCATTTATTAACTTGTCGAAGTACAAAAGGCGAATGATACGATTTCTTCACATTTTTCAAAAACCGCCATTTGCTAGTTTTCAAAACCTCTCGACTTCCAATCCGCAATCTTCCCAAATCTTCTCAAAACTTCGAATTTCTCTTGTTCTCAAGCGAAATCATCAATGGTAATGATTTCTACACCTTCTAATTCATTTAAATCAAGTTTTATGATTTGCATTAACCTAATTTGTGCTATTTCGAACTATACATCATTGATGAACCGCAAAATCTTGAAATTGATGTTTGAATCTTGTTTATGTAGCATAAAATTGTGACTTCGATTTCTTTGATATTATGTCTTCACTTACACAATCCGTTTACTTAAAAATGACAAAATAGGTAGATATTTTGAAACCCAGTTCATGAACTGTTCTTGTCATTTGTCATCATACGCACATGTTTTGGGTTTTAATCGAACGCATTGTTTGTGTTAATATCGGATGATCACTCACATCGGTGTATTTAATCATACCTTCTTATATCTATGTCTGTTCTCATATCCACCAACCGTATAGGCAAGGACTAAATCTTCCAAGGCTACCGACACAACGTCATCCTCTCGCATCTGCTAAGCCATCTAGGGCTAAACAGTGAAAATCTTCCACGAGAATCCTTCCCGTGTCAAGTTATCATCCCGGGATGACAATCGACCGAGATTCCATTATCGCACATCTGCCGGTGATGCCTGCTAAGGATTTAAAATGTGGGCTTCTTCCCTTGTTCCAACTTCATGATACCCACTACAAAGAATGCTTTAGCCGAGGAATTTTACACAAGGATGATCCCGCCTCCTCCACCCAATACCAATGAACCGGTCAACCTAAGCTACATCAAAGGTTACATCGAGGCCATTACATCAAATTGACCTATAAGGATATTGGGGCAATCCTTGAACCGCCTATTGAAGGCAAACTAGACTTAACCGATGCCAATCAACGCTTGCTTGGGAAATGATGCGAGGATCGCTCAACTCGAAAGGTTTTCTGAGATGTCCAGGAATCTCTTCCCTGAAAATGCTTATCACATCAGTCATCTGATCGATAAGAGCATTCTCTTCAAGAATGGGGCAAGAGACATTTTTACATCTCAACAACTTCTGTGGACCAAAGCTGTGATTCTTCGAAAGCAGCTTAACTGGGCAAAAATCGTCTTCTCTATGCTATCTCAAAGTGTTGCTGACGTCCAATCCAACCCCTCCATGCGACGACCTTTCGTAAGGGTCATCAATATCATTCTTCGCAGATTTGAAGAGATCGATGATAAAGTTATCACCGACGACCTCATCAAGGTGTCTAACACCTACGTTTTCACCGTCAACAACGTTACCCGCTACGGGATGATATGGCCAAACGAACAATAGTCGCTGCTTGCCGCCGCTTCTTCCACTAGTGGCACTTCTACCCAAGCCGCAAGGGTAAGCGAAAAGTCACATGTTCTCGAGACCGAGCCACCGAGGAGGAGCCTAAACCTATAGGGCTGAACTTCCCGAGAACTTTGATCTCAAAGAAACTTGATCATGATCCCTATGAACCTTCGAGCCTCCTTCCAAAAGGCCAAACATTCCTCCACTCTCACTCTCCGTCTCAAGAAAAACCGCAAATCTCGCACTAGATCGAGGTTGAAAAGGATACCTCTAATTTCAAACCCGCAGATCTATCCAAACCCAAACCTAAACAAACCCTCCTACCACGAATCCTTTGGCCTTCCTAAAGTCTCATCCACCTCTTCTTCCACACCACGTCCGACTGCTTCCACTCCAACCGTTTCCCCATCTTGTTCCCCTACCGCCAGCCTCCCACCAAATCCTCTCCACTTCCTACTTCGCCTCTTCTTCACCTACAAAGTCCACTCATGGCAAGCGCTTTAAAAGAGTGCAAAGAAAAGAGTGCACTTCGAAGAACCCGCCGATATAACCTCTCCACCACCTTCACCACCTCGCCTACTACCACTACCACCTCACCTACTTCCTCACCTCCTCACTCGCTCCCATCCAAACAACCCCCACACAAGAACCATCTATCTCACCTCGCCACCACCTCTCAACCACCATCTTCCAAACGATCTATCTCTCCCTCTTCCGACCCGCCTACCCCCAAACGCCTCAAACCTAACCCTTATAGCCACCTACATCCCGAGGTGCAGATCTCGTTCTTCGTGGATAGCAGGCCTAAGCCCAACCCCGCCGATTCGACCCCTACCTTTCTACCCTTGACTACCCCAGAAAATTCCTCGCCACCCTATGTCTAGTGAAATTATCTTTAAATGGGGTGCTTTCTATGAACCCTTCCTCCACTGTCCCAAATTCTTCTCCCACAACTCCGCGGTGCAAGATCTCATGATCTTCAACCAATGGGTTGCAATTCACAAGGACCTAGGCCTTCCTCTCCCCACGTAATCAACCGTCTCTTCCTTTCTCTCTCGCCTAAACCACCGCTTCACCCTTATCTCGCTATCCTTCCATCCTTCTTCACCCCGTGGTCTACAACTTCATTGATGTAGTCACCACTTACCTTGGCTTCAACCCTTTCATCCCTATTCTATACCGTTCACCTCATCCTATCTCTATCCCTACTCCTTTTCTCATTGGTCGTCCACGGCCTCGATCCCTCTCATCCTTCCATATTATCCATCCCTTCGTCCGACCTACCCTAGCCAATCCCATCCCTCCACCACCATATTTCCCTATCCTCCTCCAAACATCCTCCACCCAATCCCAGCTTTCCACCACCCATCCTTCCCTCCGCAGTCCATCATCTCCTCCAACAAGTCATCCCGACTCTTCGATACATATCCCGCCGAGGCCGTGCATAAATTTTTGAAAGACTTTGAGGTCATCTCTGACCGACCAAGGCCCCGCACCGCCTCGCAGACCCACATCACCCATGTCCAGCCGATCGCATGACTCAAGTAATGGAAATTTCAAAGGTGCCAAGGCCGCTTTGATGCCCGCGCTCTATCTCTCGCCACCAATCGCTCTAGCTAGCCGATCTCCGCCTCTTCCTCCACGACCTCTGCAATCTTCAAAACAAATTGGGACAACCTCGCCACAAAATGATGCAGATCGTCGACATGGTTGAAGCCGGCTACAAGCTTGTGCTTCACTCCCAACGCCAGCAAATCGCTCGTTCACTCCTCGCGGGCGACGCGCAATCTTACCTCCAAGCACTTGGCCTTCTATCGCAAGGAGCACATCACTACTTCGAACCGTCTTGCTCTCATTGATACCTCGCTTGCTCATGAAGGAGGAGATGGCTAGACTCAACAATGATCACGGACTAGGCTCATTGAGCATAATGCACTACTCAAACAAAACAGCGATCTGTCCTCCGCATTGGCCGACACAAAAGAAGAGTTAGCCGAGGTCAAACGAAAAACATCGATCTCTCCTACGAATTGGCCGACGCAAAGATGAATTAGCGAAGCCAAAGAAGAAATTGCAAAACTAAAGGTCGCCGACTCTAGATGGACATCAAGAGGCTATGAGCAATCTTCATCAGGCAAAGGCAAAGGTCGTGCATCATCTAGGTCATCCTCTCGAACCGGCCGATAAATTTTTGGTATAATCTTTTGCAAAAACTTTGTAATTAAACTCCGTGTTTAATTCACAATGTTTATATTTTAAAATTTTCATGCTTTTTATGAACTGCTTATTATGTGAATGCATGAAAATTAAACCACTGATTTAAAGACATGTCCTATATTGCCTATTCTGCATGTTTTTAAAATTCAGTCTAATTACAAGTGTCTGATGCTTAATTTCCTATTCGTAAACACTTTGTAATTCTTGAATACAATGACCTGTATGTAAGTTCATCTAGGGCATACTTATTTAATATATCAATCTTTCAAGCATGTTATTACTAGACTTGAACTTGGTCAGCTGATATTGTATTCGTAGGGTCATGGACTCAAGCAAATAGGAGGAGATTGTTGTATTTTAGCTTAGATTTGCTTGAATCCATAACCTAAAAGTCTAAGACAAGGTGACTAATGGGCTCGCGTGTCGTAGTGTGGCAACTTGTACTTAGGCATAGCTTGAACAGCTTAGAGTTGCTAATTGTATAAGTCTTGAAGAAGATAGCCTATAGGACATCGGACGTCCTCTGCACAAATAGGCAAAATTTGATCCAGCAGTCTTACTTTGATATCGGACAAACTCGTACAAGCCAAGCTTTATCTGCAATGTTGAAGAACTCCAAGAACGTCCGATAGTCATCTGCTGAAAGATATGTCCTAACTCAAAGATCTCATTAATTGTGATACAACGTTAACCTGCAAAACGCATTCAATGAAGCTTTCCATTCTTGGCATACAACTCGAAAGGACATTCGCCCGCAAGCTCGCCTACCTATTTTTGGCAAAATGTCGAGAGATCGTAACTTGCAGAACCGCCTATCAGAGCTCAACAACACCATTAGAGCATTAAATGCTCTTGAATTCAAATTGAGCAACTCATGAAGATCTCCAACGGCTCCAAGGTTCCTCCTGCATATAAAAGGAGACTTCATGGCAGCATTTATAACTCCCTTCAACCACTCCAACTACTGAATCTCCATAGTCTTCAAGTTCTTAAAAGCTTAAACGTCCTATCTATATACATTCATTTGAAGAGCTTCACACTTAGACGTCTAGTCCATTAAAGCTCTTCATTGATTGCAACACTTAGCTTTTCATAGCTCACGAGAATTGTATCTTATTGATATCAATTCTCCCACACAAACACTTGGTCAACAAAATTTTTGTACACAATCCATTAGAGGTTTAGTTTGTAAAATATCTAGTGGATAAACTTAGTACACGATTTTCAAATCCAAAGTTGACCACTTTGGTTGTGGACGTAGCACTTATTCATAAGTGTGAACCATATTAAATACTCTGTCTACTTGTGTGTGATTATGAATTATTTGTGTTGCTTAAATTTCCAGATTTTCAAAACTGTTGAGAACTGCTGATCTTATCCTGTGAAGATCAGCCATTTCCAACTTGTACTATACTTCACAAGACTTCCGCCTGCAAAATTTTTCTAACTTAAGTGAAGTAAGAATTTTTGAATCAAATTTCAAAAATTGAACATAGGCTATTCAACCCCCCCCCCCTTCTAGCCTACATTGAGCAACCGTGGACCTAACACATAGTATCGATATTAGCATATAGGAACAAAAATTAAATCATTCCCCGGCAACGGCCAAAAACTTGATGGGAAAAAATGCGCGACGAACAAGAGTACTCGGTCCTATCAAGTAATAAAGTGTGAAAGCACAAGTATCGATCCCATAGAGATAGTGCTAGAAATAAATCCTAAGTACTAAAATTGGGCACACCTAACTTTATCTAAGCTAACAAAAATGAGAATTGAAATGAAAAGAAAATAAAGAAAAATAAAGCAAGAAAGTAAATTAAATTAACACGGCAACGATGATTATGGTGGCAACATCAAATGAAAGTTAAAATGATAAGATTGTGATATTTCTAGTCTAGCTAATGCTTAACCTAACCCTCTCGCTACTTTTCTTTAACTCAAGTCTTAGTAGTCGGGCGCACATTGATAATATTCACTACGTGCTCTCGCATCTTATAGCAAGGAAAGAATAGCCGTATTATCAATCAAGCACCACATGACTATCTAAGAAAGCTCGTATCTCTCGATCAAGCGTCACATAAACAATTATTGTGATTTTCATAATTAATAGGACGGGCTCTCGCATCTTACCCTACAATTCTAGTGATCCTCTAATAGTTCGCGACTCCATTAAAAGCATTAAGAGCACACAACAATAACCAAGATCATGAGTAATACTTTGTAGAGAGATATTCTCTCTATTTGTCTACAAGTCATGCCGGTAGCTGAAGGCTATCGATGTGTGTCATAGAACACCAACTACTAAACTGCTTGGTCTGAAATGTAAAGTAGCACTCGCGGATCCAAAACATTTCTCAAATCAATTAATTAATGGCTAAAACATCACATTCAACATAGAAAATAATCACAATCAATAAATATAATTAGCTCATTACCAATTCCACATTTACAAGACAAAGATTCAAAGAAAATACAACATTAATCTTGAGATAAAGATAGAGAAAATTAAACTGATCAATGTCAAAATTCATGATTGCAAAGCCTTGCAAATGCTTCCTTGGCCCTTAATTTGATGCTCGAAACCTTTAGAATGAGTGCCTTTAATTTAGGTGTAAAGGAGGAGTAAAGTGGTGAGAGAGAGTTAGGGTTCTTGCCCCAAATTGGGACTTGGTGTCCCTAAATTCGATTGCCTAAAATATTATTTAAGAGAGAGATTTTGAGTTTTGGGCAAGCCAAGGGTTCCAAGCTGGCCAGGGGGTGAAAATGACAAAGGGAGGAAGCTCAAGGCTAAATATGGAAGGAAATGGGAAGAGGAAATGGATTTGGGCTGGATGGAAAAAGGTTCGGGTCACGGCTAGGGACGGGTGACCCATTTGGGGGACCACGGGTGAGTGTGAGAGAGGGAAGTGGGCTGGAGGTGGAGTGAATGGGCGGGGCAGGATCCGGATCCAGACAGAACACGCGGGTTGCTAGGCTGCAGCGGGCAGACATGTGGCGCGCTCAGAAGGCGACATCGCATTAATGAGAAAGTTTCAGCGCTTTACAGCGCTGCCCCTAGGCTTCTTGATCTTGCTCCGGTGCCCTTGCACCTTCTAGAAAATGAGTCGCAGTCCCTCCTTGCCTGGGATTTGCATTCTAGTCCTAAGATCAACCTCCGTTAGACTCCGTTAGCTTATTTTCTGTTTTAGTTTAGTCCTTTACTTTGTAAATGACTAACAAAAGGCTAATGTATCTTAACCAAATGGCTTTAATTAATTCAAAACATCGCGGGTTGCCTTGAATACTCCAAAAATACTATGAAATGATTCTTTAAAGCTCCAATAATGCCCAGAAGATTTGAAACACAAAATAATACAATAAATGCACTTTCTTGTGCAAAATACATTTAAACTTCATAGGAAATAGAGACAAAATATTGGGAAATATATCAAAAAATGATGCACTTATCAATATACTAAATTGATCTCAGATGAATCACTATGGCAATCACTTAGCGTGTACCAATCTAACCATCCTGACTCTGCTCACAAACGAAAGCTCTTCAGCAAGAACCCAGGTAGAAATCACCCAATGTCCAACGAGCATCTGGTTGAGACACTTGGAAATGTGTTAGTATGCTAGCCATCATCTCAAAGATGACCGAGGAAAAAAAAGTCACCATGGTTGGAGAGGTGGCTATGAAGAAGATTACCTGTAAGGGACTCATATCCACCTTTGTATTTATCAAAGGGGATTTGTGGTCAAAGCAGGGGAATCTTATTTGGCTTCTACCTTGAGGTCTCCTCCAGTGACCTCTTGGTTAGAGTTCTTCCTCCTCCCAGAGTTGGAGGAAATCCAAAAGAACTTGCCAACTAGATCATGTGTAAATTGCATAGTTGCTTCTCAACCAGCCTTGCTCTTAGACTAGAATATCAAAGATGATGCCATGTAACTAGTTTCTTATTAAAAAATGAATCATTGTATAATATATACTCATATAGCTTAGCAGTAAAGTCACTTCAAGTTGTATTGTTCTTGTATTTAGCAAATCTCTGTAAAGTCATGCTTAATTTGTGTGGATTATTGAATACAAGTTCAGCAACTTTTGTTCATTACTATCTGTAATTAAATTTATATTTTGTCAATAGCATGGAGCTTAGTGTTTAAATTCTATTGATCTCATACATGCTCTTCATCTTGTAAAGTTTTTTTAACATTAAATGAGGTTTGAAGTCAGCATTTAATAAAGGTCATTCAATTTGAACACAAATTCTACTGTATATCCCAATAGCAAAATTATCCTTAAATATCTACTGTACAGTGACTTATTATCTATCCTTAACGGAATCCAATTTTCCTTTAACTTATTGAATAAATTGCCTTTTTGAATTTAACCAAGTCACCTTGGTTAATAAATTCAAAGTTTGCTGAACTACCCTTGGATGAATTCTCTGACATGTTCTTAAGTTAGGCTGCATCACTTAAAAGATGACATATTACGTCTATATATTACATTCAAGTACTCCTATGGTGATTTTCTAAATCACTTGTAAGGAGGCTGCAAATTCATTTTGTAGTCTCTAAACTCCTATTTCAACTACAAGACTTTAAGTATATCTGCTATGAACAAAGTTGTCGTTGCTGAAATTAAAGTTTGAAGTAAACCTTATAAAATATGAAAAGGAATTATTATTAAAAAGTATATGAAAATACTTATGTGCTTCAAATCTAAAATTTCTGCACTTCCATACAATATCCAAGTTTTTATCTCTCTTTTCCAAAAGATACAACAATTCTTGTTTCAGTTTAGACAACTTTCGAATCTTGTAAGTCTATTGAGATTAATGTAAATGGATGGTAAAATTAGTTGGTATCACAATGATATTAAAAATTGGTACTTACCTTGGTAAATATCAATTAGTATCATCTTGATAGTCAACTAATTAATAACTAAATTGTTCATGCATCAGCAAATGCACGTCGTAAAGTTAATAAGATTGAGAAATCGTAAGATACAAGTCAGACTCAATTAGGAAGTCTCCTCATCGTGCTCTAGGGTTTCGGCCTAGGGTTTGCATGGCGGCAGCTTTGGCTGCCCAGCCGTCTCCTCCTGACCCTTCCACGTCTGAGCCTCCCACAGCCCCTCTTCCTCCCAAGTCATTTGCTTCTATTCTCTCTTCGGCATCTTCTAAACTCCCTCTTTTTTCCATTCCTCCAGTAACATATAAGGGTGAACCTTCATTGAAAATCTCGAATGACATTGCTAACTCTCTTGCACAGCCATTCCGACTTGCTCTTGTTGGAAAATTCTCTCATGGTAGGCCTTCAATGGAGGTTACGCGGAAATACTTTCAAACGTTTGGTTTAAAAGCTGATTACTCCTTAGGTCACTTGGATGCCAAACACATTCTCATAAGGGTTCATCATGAGGAGGATTTTCAGTGTCTTTGGATTAAGGATTAATGGTTTCTTGGTCGCTTCCCAATGCGCGTTTTTAAATGGACGCCGGATTTTCGACCGGATGTTGAAAGCTCAATTGTTCCAGTTTGGTTCTCAATTCCAGGCTTACCAATCCATCTCTTCCATCGCCCTGTCTTATTTTTTGTTGGAAACATGTTTGGTAGAACCCTCATCATTGATCAACCTATGGCTAACTTGACACGCCCTAGTCTAGCTCGGATTTATGTCAAAATTGATCTGTTAAAACCTATACCAAAATGTGTATGGATTGATTATAGTTCTCAGTTTGCTGGATTTTGGCAGAATTTGGAAGTCGAAGGCCTTCCGCAGTATTGCAAGCACTATTATCGACAAGGGCACACAGAAGAATTTTGTATGGTGAAACACCCTAACTTGGTTGTTACGAATGCTGGTCCTTCTAAATCTGTTGAACCGGGTGGCCCCTCTAAGCCTACGACTCGATGGACTCCGAAAAAAGCAGATCATGAGAATGGTAATACTTCAAATAATTATTTACACAATACTATTAATTTTGTTATTATTTCTGCTCAAAAGGATGGTCCATCAGACAATATGGAGCCCAACCATAGTGATACAATAGCTGGAGGGGATGTTTCTCACGAGACCCATCCTATTGATGATGTGACAAATTCTAGGCCTGAGATCCATGTTACTGGTGGAGTTACTAAGACTCCTGATGTCAACATGCTCAGAAATACCCCGAAGGACCCTATCTCTAATACTCAATCTAATAGGTTTGCTGCTCTTGATATGAGGGAGGACATGGATAATGATGTTGGGGGGGGGATCAGAATGATCACAACACTAATCCAGACATTGACTCTGACGATGATTCTGCTACTGATATTGATGATACTGCTGATGTTATAAGCTCTAATCCTAATTCTGTGGTTCCTATCTCCCCCAATCGTTTTTCTATTCTTACTGTTGTTGATGAGGAAGAAGAGGCCGTTAGTACCTCCTTGGAATCTCTCCAATTAGAAATTACAAGCTTGGGTAAGAAATCCATCATTAAAATCCCTCAATCAGACAGACTTACTCGTTCCAAGGCTGCTAAGCGCTCTAGTGTCAATTCTGAAGATGTTGCCCATGGACATTAAAGTTCTCTTTTAGAATATTTGAGGAATTGGTAATGATCCCACTATAGCTCATCTCAAGCAATTAGTTTGTATCCACAAGATATCCTTTATTGTTATTTTTGAACCCATGCTAGATTCTTCCAAAGCAAACCTCATAAACCGTAAGTTAAATTTCCGTCTTTGTTTCTCTAATTTGGCTAGCTCCATTTGGATTTTTGCTAAGTCCAGTTACACTTGTTCTTTAGTGTCTGACACGGCTCAACAGCTTACTCTCAGAATACAGCATTACTCTTGGCCTATTTACTCCTATTTCACATGTGTCTATGCTAAGTTTGATTCGCTGGATCGTCGTGTTCTTTGGGATGATCTAGTTGATATTAGCTCTACTATTCAGAATTTTCCTTGGATTGTGGGGGGGGGGGAACTTCAATATTATTTTGCAGCCTAGTGAAAAGGCTGGTGGGCAAGGTTGGGATAGGCTTGATGCATTGGATTTCTGTGCCTATTTAGCTGCTATAGGTTTGTCTGATATGGGGTATTCTGAAAGTGACTATACTTGGTGGAATAAGCGAGAGGGAAATGCCACTATACATCAGAGGATTGACCGCATATTGGGCAACACTAAATGGTTGGATGTCTTCAATGCTACTTTGGTGCAACATCTTAACAGGACTTGCTCTAATCCTTTTCAATTTCTTGTTAGTATCTCTCAATCTTCTGTTAGAAGACCCTCCTTGTTTCAGTTTCTCAACACTTGGGTTTCTCACCCATCTTTTCAGGATGTGGTGCGAACTGCTTGGGCTTCTTCGGTTGAGGGGAGACTGTTAGGTCCAAGGTTGCTCTATATAGGCTAGAAGGGGGGGTTGAATAGCCTATGTCCAATTTTTGAAATTGATTCAAAAATCTTACTTCACTAGGGTTTTAAAAATTTTGCAGGCGGAAGTCTTGTGAAGCACAGGACAAGTTGAGAATGGCGATCTTCACAGTCAAGATCGCAGCTTCTAACACTTGGAAATCTGGAAATTTAAAGCAACACAATCAATTCACAATCACACACAAATAGACAGAATATTTAATATGGTTCACACTTATAAATAAGTGCTACGTCCACAACCAAAGTGGTCAACTTTGGATTTGAAAATCGTGTACTAAGTTTTTCCACTAGATATTTTACAAACTAAATCTCTAATGGATAGTGTACAAAAATTTTGTTGACCAAGTGTTTGTGTGGGAGAATTGATATCAATAAGATACAATTCTCGTGATCTATGAAAAGCTAGGTGTTGCAATCAATGAAGAGCTTTTAATGGACTAGACGTCTAAGTATGAAGCTCTTCAATGAATGTATACAAATAGGACGTTTAAGCCTTTAAGAACTTGAAGACTATGGAGATTCAGTAGTTGGAGTAGTTGAAGAGTGTTGAATGCAGCAATGAAGTCTCCTTTTATATGCAGGAGGAAGCTAGGAGCCGTTGGGGATTTTCAAACTTGAATTTAAGAGCAATTAATGCTCTAATCTGGTTGTTGACTCCTGATAGGCTGTCCTGCAACTTGCGCTGTCTCCGATTCTTTGCTAAAAATAGGCGGTCTGTGCTTGCAGGAGGAATGTCCTTTTCTGAGTGTATGCCAAGAATGGAAACCTTCATTGAATGTGATTTGCAGGTTAACGTTGCATCGAAGTCAATGAAGTCCTCAAATTAGGACATGTCTTAGGCAGATCTCCATCGGACGTTCTTAAGGTTCTTCAATATTGCTGATGAAGCTTGGCCGATATGAGCTTGTCCGATATTCAAACGAAAGACTGCTGATGCATTGTTTGCCTATTGTGCAGAGGACGTCCGATGTCCTATAGGCTATCTTCTTCAAGACTTATACAACTAGCAACCCTAAGCTATTCAAGCTATGCCTAAGTACAAGTTGCCACACTAATGACACGCAGCCCATTAGTCACCTTGTCTTAGACTTAGGTTATGGATTCAAGCAAATCTAGGCTAAAATACAACAATCTCCTCCTATTTGCTTGAGTCCATGACCCTACGAATACAATATCAGCTGACCATGTTCAAGTCTTGTAATAACATGCTTGTAAGATTGATATATTAAATAAGCATGCCCTAGATGAACTTACACAAAGGTCATTGTATTCAAGAATTACAAAGTGTTTACAAACAGGAAATTAAGCATCAGACACTTGTAATTAGACTGAATTTAAAAACATGCAATAGGCGTAATAGGCAATATAGGACATGTCTTTAAACCAAGGTTTAAATTTCATGCACACACGAATAGGTAGTTCATAAACAAAGCATGAAACTTTTAAAATATAGACATTGTTAATTAAACAAGAAGTTTAATTACAAAGTTTTTGCAAAAGATTATACAAAAGAATTTATCGGCCGCGAGAGGATGACCGAGATGAAGTATGACCTTTGCCTTTGCTCGATGATTGCCCATGACCTCTTGATGCCCATTTAGAGTCAACAGCCTTAAGTCTTGCAATCTCTTCTTTGCTGCCGCTAGCTCTTCTTTAGTGTCCGCCAATTCGAGGAGAGTTCTTTGTTCTTCGCTGAGCGAGCATTATGCTCAATGAGCTTAGTCCGCTGATCATTGTTGAGTCTCGCTATCTCCTCCTTCATGGACGCAAGCGAGGTATCAATGAATCCGAGGCGGTCCTCAGTATTTTTGTGCTCCTTGCGATAGAAAGCCAAGTGCTTGGATGTGAGAGTGCGTGTCGCTCGAACGGAGGAGTGAACAGAGCGATTTGCATGGCGTTGGGACTGAAGCACAAGCTTGTAGCCAGCGTCAATCATGTCGTTGGTCTGCATCATCTTTGTTGAGAGGTTGTCCCAATTGGCTTTGAAGATAGCAGAGGTAGCGGAGGAAGATGCTGAGATCTGGCTGGCTAGAGCAGTCTGGCTGGCAGAGATGGAGCGTAGGCAGGCATCAAAGGCGGCTTTGGCACCCCTAGAAATTTCCATGACTTGGGTCATGCGGTACTGACATGGGTGATGTGGGACCGATCGCAGATAGCCGGCAGGCCTTGGTCGTCAACAGAGATGACCTCAAAATCTTTCAAAACTTATGAACGCCTCGCCAGGATAAGTATTAGAAGAGTCAGGATGACTCGGGAGGAGAGGATTGACTCGCGAGGGGAAGGATGGTGTGAAGGAAGAAGGATGGCAGTAGCTTGGGTAGGGAGGGGGAGGATGGTGGTGGAGGACAGGGATTGGCCGGAGGATGTTGGAGAATGGTGGAGGAGGAAATGGAAATATGGTCGGCGAGGGTTGGGATTGACTAGGGTAGGTCAGACGAAGGGATGGATAGGTTGGAAGGACGAGAGGTGCACGGGAATGAGGCCTGAGACGACCAATAAGAAAAGGAGTAGGGATAGAAATAAGGGGAGGTGATCGGTAGAGAGTAGGGATAAGAGGATTAAAGCCTAAGGATGTGGTGACTACATCAAAAAAATTGTAGACCACAGGCTGAAGAAGGACAGAAGGGTGGCAGATGAGGGTGAATACTGGGGGTTTAGGCAGAGAAAGGAAGGGAGATATGTCTGATTTGGTGGGGAGAGGAAGGCCTAGGTCCTTGTGAATGGCAACCCATTAGCTGAAGATCATGAGATCCTGAACCGCTGAGTTGTGAGAGAAGAACTGCTGGGACCAGGCAGGAGGAAGAGGGTCATAATAAGCACCCCATTGGAGGATGATTTCACCCGGACATAGGCCGGCAGGAATCCTCTTAGGGTAGTCTAAGGTGGAGAGGAAGGGGTCGAATCGCAGGTTGGGTTTAGGCCCGCTGTCTCGAAGGACGCAGATCCCGCACCTCAGGGTGTAGGTGGCTATATGGGTTGGTTTTGAGGCGTTTGGGGGTAGGCAGGTCAGAAGAGGGAGAGATAGAGCGTTTGGAGGATGGTGGTTGAGAGGTGGATTCAGGTGTGGTGGATGGTGCTTGGGTAGGGGAAGAGGTAGGTGAAGAGGTTGTACGCCAGCCCTCGAAAAGTGCACGCTTCTTGGCACTCTTCTTATAGCGTTTGCCATGTTTGGACTTAGTAGGTGTGGAAGAGGCGAAGTAGGTGATGGAGAGGTGGAGGGGCTGATGGAGGAACAAGATGAAGGATCGGCTGGGGTTGAAACTGCTGTTTGGGAAACAGCAGGGGTAGAGATCGTTGGGATGGAGGGAGCGGCAGATGTTACCTTGGGAAGACCAAAAGATTCATCTGTAGGCTGGAGGGTTTGTTTGGGTTTGGGTTTGGATGGTTTTGAGGATGTGGATGTGGTTTTAGGAGGGAGATCACCGGTTTGGAGAGGTCGGTGGTTTGAAGGTTGAAGTGTCCTTCTCAACCTCTCGCCTTGGTTCCGCATTTTGCGGATTGTTTGAGTTTTGGAGTGAGAGAGGAAGAGTGTTTGGGCTTTTGGATGGAGGCTCGCAGGCTCATAGGGATCATGGTCCAGCGAGGTCAAAGTGCTCAGCGGCTCGGCCCAATAGGTGTAGGCTCCTCCTCCTCAGCAGGTAACCGGCGGCAGTGTAGGAGACCTTCCTCTTACCCTTGCTGGCTTGGGTAGAGGGCCACGAGCGATAGCAGCAGCAGAAGAAGAAGCAGCACCGAGCAGCAGCGAGCAGCAGCGCAGCAGAAGCAGCGCAGCAGCAGCAGCAGCAGCTTCAGCCGCGTTGGTTGTCCTTTTGGCCATATCATCCCGATAGCGGGTGATGTTGTTGACCGTGAAGACGTAGGTGTTAGACACCTTGATGAGGTCGTCATTAACGACTAGCTCATCAATCTCCTCATAACGCCGGAGGATAACATTAATAACCCTTACGAAGGGCCTCTTCATGGAAGGGTGAGCTTGGACTTCAAGAACACTGGGATAGCATTGAGAAGATGATCTTGGCCCGCTTGAGTTGCTTGCGAAGGACCACGCTTTGGTCCACATCACCGGGAGGTGAAGATGTCCCTCGAGCCATTTTTGAATAAAATGCTCTTGTCCAGCAGATGGCTGATATGATAGGGGTTCGCTGGGAAGAGGTTCCTGGACATCTCGGAAAACCTCTCTGGTTGGGCAGTCCCCCTCATCATCTCCCAAGCAAGCTCCGATTCTGCATCGGTCAAGTCCAGTTTGCCTTCAACAGGCGCTCAAGGATTTCCCAATATCCTTATAGGTCAACTTGATGTAGTGGCCTCGATGTAGCCCTTGATGTAGCTTAGGTTGACCGGCTCATTGGCATTAGCCGGAGGAGGAGGAATCATCCTTGTGTAAAATTCCTCGCCTAGAGAATTGTCAGTAGTGGGTGTCGTTGAGTTGGAACAGGGAAGAAGTCCACATTCACCAAATCTTTGAGCAGGCATCACCAGATGTACCGATAATGGAATCTCGGTCGATTGTCATCCCAGGATGATAACTTGACTGGGAAGGACCCTTATGGGAGCTCAGCCTTTGCGGCCCTAGTTGGCTTAGCGAGGCGGAGGATGAAGAAGTGGCGCCTTTGAGGATTTAGACTTTCCCTACATAATCGGCGATGTGAGAACAAATATATAGAAATCAGATTTGCATAGAATAGATAAATATGTAATCGCAGATATTGAGCATCCAGATATTGATCAAAAACAAGTACTGTTCGATCAAGACCCAAAACATAAACAATTTAAGACATAAGATAAGAACAGTTCATGAACCGGGTTTCACAATATCACGATTTTGTCATTCTTGAGCCAATAAAATGGTATAAAACGAAAACATAGTATCACAGGAAGCTCAAAAACACATTTTTCACCAAATAAGCATGATTCAAGCAATAATCGCAAGAGTTTACAATTCATCAATGGCGAACAGTTTGAAACTGAGCAAATTAGGTCAAAATAAAACCGTAGAATTTGATGTAAATAGATTGAAAAGTTGTAGAAGGCCTTACCATTGATGATTATAAGATTAAAACTCGAAGATTTTAGAGATTTGAGAAGATTTGAGTAAGATTGCAGACAGGAAGTCGGACGGTTTTTGAAAGTTTGAAAATGGCGGTTGTTGAGAACCGTGATAAGTCACTGTACATTCACCTTTTATACCTCTCGAGTCAATAAACCGTAATTGATAAAATTTGAAATCCGCATTTATGACTTGCTGAGTCACTGTACGTATGGCGCACTTAAGTCTGCCTATTTTATAGAAGACTGCCGATATGAGTATAGATACTTACTCAAGGTTGTCTATGTACTCGGCAGAGTTGCGATCGGCTGATCACGTAAGCAGTTTAATAACAGCAGTTTATAAAATAACTTAAAGAGTTTGCTAGAGAAGGTTAAGGATTGAGGTCAAGCATACCAAGCTCTCCTCTTAAATATGCAAACCTGGTTGAATCAAGTGGTTTTGTGAAGATGTCTCGCTACCCGATTCTCGTAGGCACATATTGCATGCCGATGTTACCTTTTTCAACATGGTCTTTAAGAAAGTGATATCTCACATCAATGTGCTTTGTTTTGGAGTGCATGACAGATTTTGAGAAACCGAGATTGCCGATGTGTTGTCGCACATTATAGGACAATCGCTTTGATCTCATAGTCAACTAGTTCCGTTTGATCCACACAATTGTGAGCAGCCTACCGCAGCCTATGTATTCTGCTTCGCTTGTTGAAGTTGAAACAGAGGTTTGCTTCTTGCCGCCCATGAGACAAGTCTATTTCCTAAGAATTGACATGTCCCACTTGTGCTTTTCCGTCAACTTTACATGCAGCAAAATCAGCATCGAATAGCCTATAAGATTAAAAGATGAATCTCTAGGATACCGATTCCCAAATTGGGAGTATCTATCGATATCGATGATTCTTTTGATGCTTGTAGGTGAGACTCCTTTGGATCAGCTTGAAACCTAGCACAAACACAAACAAAGAAACATGATATCGGCCTACTAGCAGTTAAGTATAAAAGTGAACCAATCATGCCTCAGAGAGTCATGTCCACTTTCTTGCCCTTCTCATCTTTGTCAAGATGGCGCTTAGTAGCCATAGGGTCAAGCCGTTTGCATTCTCAAGACCAAATTTCTTGATAACATCCTTTGCATATTTGGCTTGATTGATGAAGATACCATTTGAACTTTGTTGAATTTGAAGACCAAGGAAAAAGTTGAGCTCTCCCATCATGCTCATCTCAAATTTACTCGCATAAGCTTTTCAAACCTTTTGCAAAGATTTTCATTAGTGGAACCAAAGATAATATCATCAACATAAATTTGAACAAGTAAGGAATGACCTTTATGTTTCATAATGAAAAGAGTAGTGTCAATTTGACCTCTTACAAAGCCTTGAGATATCAAGAACTTTGAAAGGGTCTCATACCAGCTCTTGGAGCTTGTTTGAGTCCATAAAGGGCTTTCCTCGCCTTGTAGACATCTTCTCTTCTTGAGCAATCAATGAATCCAGGAGGTTGCTCTACATAGACTTCTTCTTGAAGTTCTCCATTCGAAAAGCACTCTTTACATCCATTTGATAAACTTTGAAGTCTTTGTAAGAGGCATAGGCCAAGAATAATCGATAGCCTCTAATCTTGCAACAGAGCAAATGTCTCATCATAGTCAATACCCTCCTCCCGTCTATATCCTTGGGCTACCGGCCTTGCCTTGTTTCTTGTAATATTGCCGTTTTCATCCATTTTGTTTCGAAAACCCACTTTGTGCCAATAATGCTTGTCCTTTAGGCCTAGGGACCAGTGACTGACTTGGCATCTGTCAAATTGGTTTAGCTCTTCTTGCATAGCTTCCACCCGCTTGGATCTTCCAGAGCTTCATCAATCTTTTGGGTTCAATGTTAGATACAAATGCAGTAGAATACATGCATTCATTCCTTGAAGCTTGTCTAGTTTGAACGCCAAAGATTAAGATCTCCAATGATTTGAGTGATAGGATGATCTTTTACTTCCCTAACTTCGCAGTTGAACTTGTCCTATTGCATCGGCAGAGTTGGATTCTTGAGAAGTAGAAGTGATCAAGCTTGGTTTTCTAAAGGGTAGGTTAATTCCAAGGTAGGTTGTATGACTTCGTGTGGAAGGCAAAGTGGATTCGGGTTTTCGAGTGTTCATTTGTTGGTTCGTTTGAGGATTCTAACAAGTTGACTCTTGGAAGATCTTGTGAAGAAGGAGGATCGCAGATCGGGACTTGGCCGTTCGCACTGCCTCATATTCATCGAATCATTAGTAACCTTAGGAGCCAAATGTGGCCCAATGAAATCAAATTCATCAAAAGAAACATGTACGATTCAACAACTCTAAGTGAAGTTTTATTGTAAACTCTATATGCTTTTGAAAACTTGGCATATCCCAAAAATTCCTTCATCACTTTTGGATTCAAATTTACCTCTATGTTCTCTACCATTGTAAAGAACATAGCATTTACAACCAAATATTTTAAAGAATCCAATGTTGGGAGCTTCGCCTCTCCATATTTCATATGGAGTTTTGTTATGAAATTTGTTTATGATGGACTGTTTTGTGTGAAGCGGCGGTGTTCACGCCTTCGCCCGAAATACATAGGCGCTTTGGCTTCAGAATCATTGTCTTTCCCGCTTCAATGAGAGTTCTGTTCTTCCTTTCAGAACTCCATTTTGTTGAGGTGTGCCAACCGCAGAGAAATTGTGACCAATTCCATGGTCATCACAATATTTGGCAACACCATTGTTCTTGAACTCGTTCCATTGTCCGATCCGACATCGAGATATCATCCAGCCTTCGAGTCCGTAGTCTTCGAAGAGTTCAAGAATGATGTCATATGCTTCATCTTTGGAGGACATCATCTCTACCCAAGTAAATCTTGAGTAATCATCAACTACCACAAGAGTATACTTGCCGCCACCAAGACTTGTAGTAGTTACAGTCCAAACAAATCCATGTGCAAGAGCCGTAGAGGTCTCGTTGTTGATAGGCAAGGCTTGCTTTTGAAAGAAGATTTGTGTAGTTTGCCTAGTTGACATGCTCGCAGAGACCGTGTGATTCAGTGATATTTTAGGCAAACCAACAACTAGATTGTCCTTTGATAGCTTCTCCGGTATTTGAAATTGAGATGACTAAGCCTTTTATGCCACAACCATGTTGTCAATTGATGACCTAGCAACCAAGCATAGATTTGATTTTCTTCCAACAAAGATTTAGGTCAACAGATAGACATTCCCTTTTCGAACCCCGTCAGATAGTTGAACATGTCTCATTGTCCTTTATGAGACATTGACTTGAGGAAAACCGACATGTTAGACCTTTATCACGAATTGTGATATGCTCGCAGATTGTGCTTTAAACCTTCAACTAGAGAGACTTTGTTGATAGAGAGATTGCCTCGATTATACTTCCATAACCAATGGTCTTCCCTTTTGAGTTGTCTCCAAAATGACCGAGGGACCCTTTGCTTCAACAATACTTGAGAGAAGATTTGGATCACCATCATATGCTTTGAGCATCCACCGTCTAGATACCATAGATCTTTCTCTTCTTCATTGACACCATAAAGCATTCCCGAAATATAGACATTTAAGAATATGGTCCCCTTTTATTTTTGGGTCCTCAAGGTTAGCAACCTTTTGGGATCCACACTGTTTAACCTTTGGAGGAGTAAATCCTCTAGATTTAGGTGTGAATCTCGAAGGCATTCATGAATCTCATGACCATGGCATTTGCGAAAGAGCATTTGTGAAATCCTTCAACATGAGTAATGATTTCTTTTTGAGGCTTCTTATTATCGCCAGCTTTGGAATGACCTTTCTGCTGATAATTGGCCTATAGGACTTAGGCTGATAATGCCTTTTCTTGTTGATGTTAGGTTTACCATAGGTAGACCTCTTATCAAAAGATTTTGTATTTACAGACACATGTCCTTTAAGCTTTTTATCGCGAATTCACTTCTTTTACCCTTTTATAGGCAAGTGTTGGGATCGCAGCCTTGCCTTTGACAAATTTAATAGGTTTGAGCCGAGAATTCCTAGACTTGCTATTAGTCATCCCTGTTTTCTTAGGGTGACTAATGGCAGGTTTTAGTTGCTCGACTCCCTATTAGCGAGTCATTCGGGCGATTGCTTCCTTTGGACTTGTCTTTTGTGTTCTTGGGATAAACAAAAGGAACTTTGTTAAAGCCAAGTCCTTGCCTTTGGGAGACTGGTCATAAGAAACTTCTACACCAATTCTTCAAAGAATCACTTCGATGTCTCATCCTTTTGAAAACCAAGAACTACCTACTTTGAACTCACTTTGGAAACCAATACCGCTTTGTCATCTAAAGTTTTCTGGTTTGAGAGAATGGTATCAAAGTTTCCTTTAGAGTTATTCCAAGTATTGACAACCTTTTGAAGGTCATCTTTCTCAGAATTTATCTTCTTGATGTGTTCAAGTAGGAAGTCCACTTTTTCATCAAAGCTTTGTTCTCTTTTTGCAATTTGATACTTTCTTGCGTCTATCAAGATCTTTGATCTTAGACATCAAGGTTGATTTCTCGAGACAGCTAGTTCATGCTTCTTGGCTAATTTCACATAGGCGCTTTGAATTTTGAAAACTCTTCCAAAGATGTCTTTGTTTGCTTTGATGAGCTCTCCCTTTGATGGTTCATTAAGCTCATCATCATCATCACTGTCATCTTGTTGAAATGGTAGTGACCTCACCGAATCATGTGGTGACTCCTGGCCATAAGGCATATGTTGGCTTCTTCAAAGAAAGTCACAAGAGTCATCCTCATCGGTGTCGTGTCACACCATGTAGGCATTGCTTTCATCAATGTCTTCACCACCATCCCTTTTTGTTTTTGAAATTTAGTTTCGGACGTTTCTTATAAAATTCATATTTTGGCTTTGGACATTTAGAGGCAAAATGGCCTGGTTTCCTACGTTAAAACAAACTAGCTCATTATCCTTTTGATGGTCTGCGATTTATAAGGAGCGAATTTTTGGTTGAGCGGTTGTTTTATAAGGAACGGCTTTGTGAGAAGACCGCCTATGTGATGATGGTTTATTAAACCTTTTGAAACGTTGATATTTCTTTACAAACATAGCAAAGGCTTCGTCGAAAGAATATCATCATCTTCACCGGATGTAGAAGGTGTTTCATCGTTTTGAACAGAAGGTTCAAGACATGGCCGGTAAGGACAAGTTTTTAAAACTCTTTTCCATTTCTTGAGCTTGTTGGATCTCAAGCTCATAAACCGAAAGACTAGCATAAAGGTTTCTAAGAGTCAATTTGTTTAAATCTTTTGACTCTTTCATGGCGTGATTTTAACATGCCATAAACCGCCTAGTGCATTTAGAAATCTCATGTTTATTTCTTTCTTTTCATACTTCTTTCCTAAGGAATAGCAAGAGTTGACTACCTCATAGAATCTGTCATAGGCACTTCGCAGACTCTTTGGGATCCTTTTGAAGGAGTCAAACTTCGGATGCAGTATATAATTTGTTGTTCTTGGTCTCACCATCACCTTCAAGATATTCAAGGATGGCTTCCCACATTTCCTTTCTTTGTGTCCAGTTGATAATCTGGCGATAAGTGCTTATATCAACACATGGTAATGATGTTGATGGCCTTTCCATCCGAGCATCATTCTTTCGTCTTCATCATCCCACTCTTCTTCGGCTTTGGTACTTCAGTTCAGCGGTGGATCTACCGAGGCCGGTGTATTGGCTTCATTGGAATTCGGGTCCATCTCGTGACACATTTCCACAAACGTTTATCAATTGAATTCATATGTCTTTTGACTTTATCTTTCCAGATGTCAAAGTGAACTTCATCCAAGACAGACAATGGTTCACGTTTGAAGTTTCCAACATTTGGTGAGCAGCCATGATCTTTAATCTCTCAAGAGGTTAATCTCGAAAAACAAGTTTTCAAAGAGTTAAGCTCTGATACCAATTGTTAGGTCCAAGGTTGCTCTATATAGGCTAGAAGGGGGGGTTGAATAGCCTATGTCCAATTTTTGAAATTGATTCAAAAATCTTACTTCACTAGGGTTTTAAAAATTTTGCGGCGGAAGTCTTGTGAAGCACAGACAAGTTGAGAATGGCGATCTTCACAGTCAAGATCGCCAGCTTCTTAACACTTGGAAATCGGAAATTTAAAGCAACACAATCAATTCACAATCACACACAAATAGACAGAATATTTAATATGGTTCACACTTATAAATAAGTGCTACGTCCACAACCAAAGTGGTCAACTTTGGATTTGAAAATCGTGTACTAAGTTTTTCCACTAGATATTTTACAAACTAAATCTCTAATGGATAGTGTACAAAAATTTTGTTGACCAAGTGTTTGTGTGGGAGAATTGATATCAATAAGATACAATTCTCGTGAGCTATGAAAAGCTAGGTGTTGCAATCAATGAAGAGCTTTTAATGGACTAGACGTCTAAGTATGAAGCTCTTCAATGAATGTATACAAATAGGACGTTTAAGCCTTTAAGAACTTGAAGACTATGGAGATTCAGTAGTTGGAGTAGTTGAAGAGTGTTGAATGCAGCAATGAAGTCTCCTTTTATATGCGGGAGGAAGCTAGGAGCCGTTGGGGATTTTCAAACTTGAATTTAAGAGCAATTAATGCTCTAATCGGTTGTTGACTCGATAGGCGTCCCGCAACTTGCGATGTCTCCGATTCTTTGCTAAAAATAGGCGGTGCAGGCTTGCGGGAGGAATGTCCTTTTCGAGTGTATGCCAAGAATGGAAACCTTCATTGAATGTGATTTGCAGGTTAACGTTGCATCGAAGTCAATGAAGTCCTCAAATTAGGACATGTCTTAGGCAGATCTCCATCGGACGTTCTTAAGGTTCTTCAATATTGCTGATGAAGCTTGGTCGATATGAGCTTGTCCGATATTCAAACGAAAGACTGCTGATGCATTGTTTGCCTATTGTGCAGAGGACGTCCGATGTCCTATAGGCTATCTTCTTCAAGACTTATACAACTAGCAACCCTAAGCTATTCAAGCTATGCCTAAGTACAAGTTGCCACACTAACAGACACGCAGGCCCATTAGTCACCTTGTCTTAGACTTAGGTTATGGATTCAAGCAAATCTAGGCTAAAATACAACAGAGACCCATGCAGGCCTTCTCTAATAAACTTCGTTGCATCAAAAATTCTCTGAAGCAGTGGAACAAGAATGTGTTTGGTAACATATTTTCCAATGTTACTCAGGCTGAAGGGGATGTTTTAGAAAAGGAGCTCTTATTTGAGCTATGTGCCTCTGACGAGAATAGGGCTAATTTGCTGCATGCCCAGGCCAAACTTCGTCTACACTTGTCTCACAAAGAAGAGTATTGGCATAAAAAATCCAGAATTAAATGGCTTCGTGAGGGCCAAGGTAACACTAAGCTGTTTCATGCGTCTGTCAAACAATCGCAGCGTCGTCTCTATATTCACTCGATCATGGATTCTGAGGGGAAGTTTCTGGATAATTAAAAAGACATTAAGCAGGCAGCGGTGGATTATTTTGAGCACCAACTTCGTTCTGAAGGTCACTCGGTGCAAATTAACCTTGACATGATCCCTAGGCTAGTGACGGAGGACTGGAATGATATGTTGACATCTCCCCCTACTCCTGACAAAGTTAAACATATTATCCAGGATATGAGTGGGTCTAGTGCAGCAAGTCCTGATGGTTTCACAAGCTTGTTCTATTCTTCATGTTGGCCAATTATTGGTACAGATTTTTATGCCGCGGTGCTTGAGTTCTTTGCTGGCTTCTCTCTTCCTCGGAATTGGACCAGTACTTTAATTGCGACTATTCCAAAAGTTGACAAGCCGTTGTCTTTTAAGGATCTTTGGCCCATTAGTCTTTGTAACTTTTGTAACAAAGTTATCTCTAAAATCCTAGCCTCTCATCTTGCTGTGGTTCTGCCTTCTCTTATCTCTGAAAATCAAAGTGCCTTTACTAAAGGTCAGATTATTCAGGACAATATTCTTCTGGCTCAAGAGATGATGTATTACCTAAACAAGAAAGTTACTGGTTCCAATATTATTCTTAAGCTTGACATGGCAAAGGCTTTTGATCGTGTCTCCTGGATTTATCTAACTCAAGTGCTACGTAAGTTTGGGTTCTGCGAAGTTTTTATTGATATGATATGGAGATTGCTATCCGATAACTGGTTTTCTGTTCTTCTTAATGGTGAACCTGTTGGCTTTTTTTAGTCTTCCAGAGGCCTTCGTCAGGGGGACCCTATTTCCCCCAGTCTGTTCATTATCACTGCCGAAGTTTTAAGTCGAAGTCTTAACAATTTGCATGGTTCCTCATCTGGGCTTGCTTATTCAACTATTAGTGGTTGCCCTATTGTTTCTCACCTTGCTTTTGCTGATGATTTCGCCATTTTTTGTAATGGTAGCAGGATTTCTCTTCTTAAGCACAAAGCCTTGCTGAAAGATTATGAATCTTCTTCAGGGCAACTTATCAATTATTCTAAAAGTTCAATTCATACTGCTCCAAATATTTCAGAGGATAGGCTCCAAGCTATCGTCTCCACTCTTGGGTTCCAATCTGGCCAATTTCCTATCAAGTATTTGGGGTGCACTCTACTGTGGGCATAAACGTAGGCAGCTCTTTGATCCTCTCCTTCTCAAGTTACAAAATAAAATTGGGTCGTGGATGGGAGGTTTTCTGAATGCGGTGGGTCGTGTCACTCTTATCAATCATGTTCTGCAATCTATTACTGCTTATCAGATTGCTTCCCTTGATCCTCCTCTAACAGTGATCAAATCCATTGACAGTCTACTTTCCAACTTCTTTTGGGGTCGTATTGATGGGAAGAATAAGTCTCATTTGGTTTCTTGGGTGCGCTGTTGTCGTCCTTCTAGCGAAGGAGGTATAGGAATCATATCTACTAAAGATCTTATTAAGGCTTTTAATGTCAAGTTGTGGTGGAGATTTCGGTCCCAAAAGAATCTCTGGTCCAGCTTTATGACTGCCCGATATTGCTCCTCAGTTCACCCTGCTCTCAGTCTTTCTAAAGGCTCTCACATCTGGCATCGTCTCCTTAGCATTCGGAGCACTGTGGAACCTCATATTTTCTGGTTGATCGGAGAAGGTCGTTGCTCTATTTGGCATGATAATTGGATAGATGGGGTCTCTTTATCTAAGTCGTCTGGCTGTTCTCTTCAAGCTATCAATGAGCTGTATGAAGGCAGCTCCTCTTTAACTCAAGCTGCTGCTAGTTGGCTCCCTTCCTCCGTCCAACAGGCCATTACCCACCAAAATATCTCCATTTCTTCTCATAAGGATTAGCCTTGTTGGATGCTCAACCCAAATGGGCTCTTTTCTCTCTCTTCGGTCAAGCGGTTGGTAGCTTCCTTCTTTCCTAAATTACTTTCTACTAAGTTCATTTGGAATAAGTTGTTACCTCCCCAGATTAGTGTGTTTATGTGGAGGTTATTTCTCCGTAAGCTGCCTCTAGACGAAGGGCTTTGGACCAAAGGTATTCATCTTGTTTCTAAGTGGTATTGTTATGACTCTAGAGAGGTTGAGACCTTTGACCATGTCTTTCTTAACAGTTTTGCTGCTCCCTCGGTTTGGAGGTTCTTCCATAAGTCCTATGGAATTTCGTTGTGTTCCCATTCCATTGAGCAAAGCTGTTTCTCTTGGTGGATGGATCCTAAAACTAAGTTCTATATGCTGTTGCCCTCCTTAATTCTTTGGCATCTTTGGAAACGGCGCAATCTTGCCTTGTTTGAGAACTCCATTCAGCCTGTCCCTATTGTTATTTCTTCCATTCAATATGACTTGCATCTCATCCTTGTGGCAGCCAAGTTCCAGTTCACTAGAACTCCTTCAGGTTGTTTCTCCTATACAGGGCCTAGAAGGCAAATTATGATCCATTCCGTTTATTGGGAAAAGCCCCCTTCAGGCACTCTTAAGTTGAATTCTGATGGTGCTTGTAAAGGGAATCCTGGGATTGGAGGAGGTAGTGGCATTATTAGGAATTTTAGAGGAGATCTTGTCTATGCCGATGCTTCTTACTATAGGGAATGTACCAACAACTTGGCTGAATTGAGGGCTCTCCATCAGGGTGTTTTATGGTTATATGATCAGAATTTTGATGGTGCTATTATTGAAATTGACTCCAAACTTATTTGCGATTGGTTTACTAAAGTCTTCCCTCCTCCTTAGAGATGTATCTATATTTATAGTGACATCCTCCGTAGAGATAGGAGGTTTGTGTTCAAGCACTGTTATCGTGAAGTAAACTCAGTAACTAATGGGCTAGCTAATTATGCTTGTAGCTCTGGATCAAATTTTTCTTTTTTGTCCACTAGTTCCGTGAAGTAAACTCAGTAACTGATGGGCTAGCCAATTATGCTTGTAGCTCTGGATTAATTTTTTCTTTTTTATCCACTTGTTCCCTCCCTCTGTCTGTTAAGGGATCTATTATTCTGGACTCTAGGGCTACTCCGTACGTCAGAATTTCCTAAGTTGTATTTTCATTTCGAGGTTAGGCTCCTTTGTCCTCCCATTTATAAGGTCCAGGCTGGTTGTCCCCCTCAAGTTTGTATTTCTATTTATTTTTAATAATATCTAGCAGGGTGCCGTCCCTGTTTCTCTAAAAAAAAAAAAAAAGTCTACTAATTAATATCAAACTGAATTCAAACCACTCTTTTATAATTTATCTCGTGGAAGCTTGATAAAAGGGAATTATTAATCTTAAAGGATTATGATACAACTCACCAAAGACAGTTAGATACTTGTGGATTCTAATGAAGATTACTATTGTCAAGACCTAGTCCTTCCTCAGGAATGATCGGCTGATATGACCCCTGTTGTCAACATTATGCCTCATTCTCTCTTTAGAATCATGAAGAACAACTCTAGGTATGAAAGAAAACCTTTAGCAGACTTTCTATTCTGGTAAATATTCAAATGACCTGACTCAGCACAGACAAGAGCCTGTACTTCAATTCCAAGAAAGTAATCACTATATCTTTTGTCTGTCTCTTCTTCTCCAAAGACAAAGAGCTCTTAAACTTTTTCATTAGAAAACTTTGTCTTGAATGATGATTTTTCTTCACCAGTCATCATCATTAAACTGTTCTCAAAGAAACAGCACTGATCTTCAAAATCAAATACCTGTTTAGTAATGAGTGTCTCGTGTCTCTGTGATTCTTCAACTTCATCATCAACAATTGGTATGTATATATTGTTTAGATGTTTCTTCTATTCTTCTCCAAAATGATATTTGGTTCTTCAAATTGTGATTTTATGCCAAACGTTATACCTTTTCATCCAACCCAACCTAACCCTGCTGATCCTCAGCTCACCCTTGTCCCTTCTAAACCTGACGAAATCGTCAACACTTCAATAGACTCCCACTCCTACTCTTTAATCTGCTCACCCTTCCACTTACTTGTGCCCTACCTAACAATCGGTAATAGGACCTAAGAATATGTCCCCTCTATCACTATTGCTATTAGTAAACCCTTACCATCCTCTTAGGAAGAAGAGGTCCAAGAAACAACATTTTCTATTGTTGAGGAGGAGCTTTCTGCTCCAAGGGAGAAAAAGTAGAACAACAAGCTTACTGCTACTGTTGATGAGACCTCTACTTATTCGAAGAAAGGGAAAGTCAAAACAAAAGGCTGTTGACCCTATTTTTTCAGCCCCTGTTAAGACTGAGGAGGAGCCCGAAGAGGAGGAACCTGCTGAAGTCTCTTTCCGAAGGAAGAGACTTAGGCAGAAATACACATTCCCCCCATCTCTCGAAACTTTCTCAACCTCAACATAAACTCTCTGGAACAATCCTCTTCTTCACAACCAACCTATACATCCACCCTTCCCTCAAGCACTACTTATCAACTCTCTCCAACTCTTTCACCAGCCTCACTACCCCATGATCCTCTCTCACTATCTCCATCTCCCCCAAGAATCATCTGAGAAGAAGCCTCTTGATCTGTCTTTTATCCAAGGCATCTGTTCAGGAGGGTGAACTTGTTAATTTTTATCTCTCCTTCAAACTGAAATCAGCTTATCAATTGTCTATTCGTCAATTGATGACATTAACCCTCAGCTACCCTCGATCGTAATAGTCTACTGATCCCACGCATCAACTAACAATTGATATTAACCGACAATTGGTCTCAAGTATTAAGATCTTTAGCTATAGCTTTTGGGACAGATGGTAGAGTTGAGATCCTGATTCGGCTATCCGTACTGTGAGCGCCCGATCCGCAGATTGAATCCTCGAGCCTTTCGCTCTGGACTTCTCTCTGTGTAACAGTTTTGATAAACGTGCAAAAAACACATTTATTTTTAAAATAGAGTTGCCACCCTCGTTTATAAAGTAAATGACAGAAAAACTGAGATTGTAGGTTCGGGGGCCAAGTTACGATTTGAGAAGGCCTCGTTTATTTTTAAAATAGAGTTGCCACCCTCGTTTATGTAGATTTATATCTCCGTTTATGTTATAAAGTATATATAAAATAAAATGACTGTAATATATTTACTTAAACTTTAAATTTAATAAGTATAATACATGTATTTACATATCAAATGTATCGAAATAAATATATACACATTTACAATTCAAATGTATTTATTTACAAATCAAAATGGATAAATAAAGTAACGAACGGAAGGGATTACCTTCTGTCATTTTACAAAATTCGGGCCAAGTTCTACGCCGTTGTGTTATATTTCATCAAGCTAGCTCCTAGCCTGACCGTTGCGCTTCCACTACTACCGATACGAGGAAAGGAAGAATTACATTTTGTGTTTGTGTTGTGTGTATTGTGTATGTGTGTGTGTGTGTGAAAGAGAGAGTCTGAGAACTCTTCTTTTTCTTTCTTTTCTTTTTTCTTTCTTTTTCTTTTCTTTTTTTCTTTCTTTCTACCGTGAGAGAGAGAGAGAGAGAGAGAGAGAGAGAGAGAGAGAGAGAGAGCTGAGTGTTGGATGATTTCTAGACGTTGGTATGTGTTGGATGTTTTTTAGATGATTTCCTCTTAGGGAGAGGGAGTGTATTTATAGATGAAGGTGGGAGAGATATTTGTGTGTTACTCTCCGGCCCAAGCATCAACGAAGCTTCGTTCGGTCCCCAAAGTCTTCAGTAGCTATGCAGCTTGACTTGTGAGGCAATGCTGGTTTGGTGCGCAACACACCAGGCATGGTGTCCACGCATCAAACCTTGTTTTTAGTGTATATGCGCACCAAGCTGGTCAACCGTGCACCAAAGTTTTTTTTTTTTGGCTTTTTCAGGCTTCTTTGTCTTGCACTTTGGCCCCTTTAAGCTTTGTATCTTCAGTTTTGACCCTTGATGTTGATTTAATTGAAGTTTGTGTGTTTGTCGGATGTTGTTAGTCCTGTTTGATATGTTGTTTCCTGAAATGATCATAGAAACAAGTGTAATCCATTTATAAATAAACAATTATTTATAGAACAATTCGTATAATGTAAGTGTACGAATCCTAGTTGTCTACAGAGCCCCTTGACTACGTTTGCTTAGAAGTAAGCTAGCGTTGTCGAAAAAATAGACAATCAGCTTCGTATTGGCAGTTGGATGGTCAAACTCAGCATCGGAGTTTTGTGTGACCAAGTGTATATGTGGTGTCAAAACTTTAGCTCGAACTCTCTAGGGAAAAGAACATTTAGTCATGACTTTTTTGGGCAGAATTCTGCTAGGGAAAAGGTCGTGATGCAAGAGGCTTGCAACACTGTTGGGGAAAAGAATGGTCATACTAAGAAAGTATGTTATTCGATGATCGAACCTTCCAGAAGGCTGCCTATATGTCTCTATAAAGAGATTCAGATCAAAACGTAGTTCGTGTCTTGTCAGGGAAGAAACACAATTCTGTGATGTTTTGGATGTTGGAAAGAGCAGCAAGGTGTGATCTATAGCGACCAGATCTCCAGAGAGATTGCTTACGTATCTCTGTTAAGGGAATTAGGTCAAAACATAATTTGCATTTTTTCAGGGAAGAAACACGATTTTGATATATTCTGTGCTGGGGAGAGCAACAAGATGTCCTCTATAGCGAAGTAGCAACATTGTTCCTGCAGTGCTCTTCTCTCTCTCAAATCTTCATCTTTCCTCCGATTTCTTCAAAATTTCTTTTGAAATCACTCAATTTTTTAAAGGTTTATCACCCTAAAATTATTTGTAGTGATAATGGCGAACAATTCGGACTCCGAAAATGAGATTCCCGTTGATTTGGGTGTCGGTGAAAAACAAGCCGACGATGTGATGGCGAGGAATCGGGTTCGCTATCTGTTCTCGGATAGCAATCTGAATGATAGTCGTCGTGATCAGAGCAGTCACATTTCTTCTTTAGATCCACCCGCGATGAGTTTTCAAAAAACCCATTTGTTCCGTAAAGTATGCTTAAATTTGAAATTTTTGTATGATTTGTTGGATTCTTGATGTTAATCCTGCAATTGTTAGTATCCAAGTAGCAAATATATGTTGTTGCATGTTGAATCTAAGTAAAAAATGTGAATTTATACAATATGGGTATAAACAAGTATGTATATTGTGAATTTTTGCAAGCTTAAAGTATCTAATTTAATTGCAATTTTGGACATGTTAGGATAAAAATTTCTCGAAATCGAGAGTATATATGTGTCGAGGGATGAATAGAGATGGAAACCCCAAGTTGATTTTGTTGGGGTGGCTCAAAATATGTGAATTTTTCTTGCCCGAAGTTGTGCAAAAGTTGCGCACCAACTGTTTGAAATAATGTCTCAATGAAGAAACGTGAAGAAAAACTCTCACTAAATATTTGAAAACATTTTATTTTGATCCCGGGATCCCGCAGATGGGGTTTGGAATATGTATGGAAAATAAAAAAAAATTCAAGTGTTTTGTTTTTTTTTTTTGAATAATATGAATATTTGATTTAAAAATTTAAGTGATCACATAAAAATTGTGCATGTGTGTTTTGTGATGACACGCAAAGATTTAATTTTAGAATTTTATTTTTAAGGAACGGAGGAGGCTTACCCGCATTCGGGTGAATGGGGATATTGTCACGACCCGACCTGAGATCCTATGTGGAACCTCGTCCGGTGCGTGAGACAAGAATACAAAAGAAGACATGAAAATCTTGATTTCAAAATTTACTTTGATGCTAAAATCCTGTAATGCTATAGTTTATGATTTTTAAAACAAAACAAAACTAAACCTTTTTAAACACAACCGTTATTATTTTCCTAAAACCAAATCTCAACGGCATCACAACAAACTGGAGAACAAACACATTAGCTAGCCAACACCTTCACGAGCTAGTAATCTCGGAGATAACTAAGCTAACTTTATTAGAGTGCGCAGAAAATAAGAGTTAACAATTTACACCAAGCTCGACAACCATACCGGCGCTACAAAAGAAAACTACCACAAGTATCAAATACAACAACAACATCTACCCATTAATATAGTGTTTATATAACATGTATACCCTCAACCTCACTAAAAGAAAGTACAAAGGATCAAGGAGCAATCTACCCAAAAGAATACCTGACGAGCTCACCAAAGACGACGTAGGCTTACTAGGGGTTTCTCGCCGGATTGGGATCTAAGGAAAACAAATAAACAAGGAACGAGGTGAGTCAAAACTCAATAAGCTACTAATGTTGTGACGCCCCGACCCGGATCTCTATACAAAATCCCAAGGTCGGGTCGCCAAAACAACATAACGACACAACCAAAAAAGAAAAGCACGTGGCGTAACCACCCGTACTTACGACAAATACTACTGTTACAACCTGATTTACTGAAAACAAGTCTTCGGCAAAACTACAGCCGGAATTCAACAACTAAAACCACAAGTCTAAAACTTGTGAAACAAAACAACTAAAACAACAACAACATCGGCCACAACATGCCGGAATATGAAACATAAACCACGAGCTACAACTTGCTAGGGAACAAAGCTGACTTAACAACAAGACTATACACGAGCACGACATACATATATCGGCTACCAAAAGAATATACAACACAACACTAACAAATACTCCCCAAGTAAAGTCTACATAACTTTACACAACCGTCGTCCTTACCAAAAGAAATACTGTTAAACAACAACAAGCTCCAAGAGCTACTAGATCAAAATATAACCTTCAAGCTAAACGGAGTCTCACCGACCTCACCGGGAACCGCTAGGCGCTCGAATCTAAGGAAAAACATATAAACAATAAACGGGGTGAGTCAAAACTCAATAAGTTACTAAATGCAACTACGTAGCATGGCATATTGCTCAAGCTGTAAACATAACATGGTAATAACATTTATATACCACAACAAAACATATATCATCATCATTGATATAATAATCACATATCTCACATAGCACCTTGATATTCATATAAGTGCTCGTAAATAAACCACGTTACAAAGGATATGATTTCTCTTTCTCCATCTTTGTGTTGCTCCTGCAATACACAAAACAACCAACGTGTATCAATACTCATGTATGATGTATCGAATTTACCGGTAAAATCCGCCGGGTCCCCCGAAAAAATCCATCGGGTTTTTCTAGCAAGCCAAAGTCATGCGTATTGCTACAACAATGGGGCTACTTTCCAACTGTGGCCAACAGATGAGGGGTGTGTGAACTCTGGTACGGTGACTTATAGCGATCACGAAACGAATTCGTAAAGACTATAGGTCGTCCCACCATAACATTAATAATGACGACGCCAGCTGGACTTACACAACGCACAAGCAGGTATTCTTACTCTACTAATGCCAATAACCGTCAAGTTCAAAAGTAGTGAACTTAACAAATAACACGTAGATTATATTATTCTACAACATATGATCATAAATCATAAAGTTCAAGAACTTTAAACACAACATTTGAGCTAATTCACAAGTCTCTAATCTACCAGTATCAATTACTCGGAGGACCAAAACACATATCAAACAAACTCTAAATCTCGTAAGACTTCAATATGTTATTCAGTAATTGTTACTCCAACTTAATATCAACTTCTTAGAGTCATTACTACACTTCTCAAAATTTGGGTATAATTGTTATATGCAAGATTTCCCATTTTAAATCCCTAACTTGTTCTTGTGTTCAATTCCATGGTTGAGTGTTCAACATCAACATGCAACATCATCCAAACACCACACATAACATATAAACATGTTATACATCTCAATACATCATTTAAACATGAAATCATCAAGTAAACAAGACATGCATGTTCACTATATCAATATTATGCAGCAAATTCTTAAGCATACATAGGGGATTAGTAACTTACCTTAAATGCACAATCAAACCAGTTCAATCAAGATCAAAGCCTTCTAAGTTGGTCCCCAAGTCACCATCTATACTTTGATGGTCTTGGATCAAAATTTGAATGGTTGGATGAGGAGATATGATCTACACACACTAGTCTCACACTCAATCTCCCACACAAGCTCTCTAAGTTTCCATGGAAGAAGAAACAAGAATCCTAACATGAACTCTTGAAACCCTAGGTTGATTGGTGTTTTTGGAGAAGATTTTGGGAAGAACTTGAGTGTTTTTGGTGAGTATTGAGAATTAGAAATGGTTCTCCCTTGATTTCCCCCGTCCAAGACCAGGTAAGGGAGAGTTATGATGAGGTGACAGCAGGAGAACTAAGAAAAAAAAATGATATCTGGCATTCGCACGGCCGTGCCAAAAACATACGCACAATCGTGCCAACTTTCACAGCCTAATCTGGAGTTTTTGTCCGACTCTCGCACGGCCGTGCCAAGAATGTGCGCACGGTCGTGCCAAGTATCACAGCCCAAACCCAACTTTCTGTTTGCTCTCGCATGGCTGTGCCAAAGAAGTGTGCACGGTCGTACCAAATATCACAGTCCAGTCTCATTTCTATTTTATTCTATTTCCTAGGTTCGATCACTTGGCCACTCCTAGGTTTGATTACACAACACTTATAACACATCTAAAAAAATATCATAAACCACAATAATCAATTTAATAATGCATTATAAGGTGTGTGATACATAAACTAGAAAATGTAACAAGAATTAAAACATGATTAATCTAACATGATATTCAAGCAAATTTAAACACTTATAATAACATATTAACATGTAACAAAGTAAGCACATAGGCCATAATTAAATCCAGGGTATTACAAATGTAACAAAATGGCATGCGAGATGTCAAACATTAATACGAACAAGTATAACAATATATATTATACATCATTGCATAATTGATTGTGAAGCATAGTATGTAACACATATCACATAAAGAGTATTTCATTTAGAAGTGATATGTAACACATTTAAAAGAATACCGTCGAGGTACAACTCCGACATACCAATACTTCCAACCAACCAACCAATAATACCAATGTAGAAACTATTGATGTCATACTCGATCATCTAACCAATAACCAAGACTCATTATGAACCATTTTTTGTATTCACGTCGACATGAAGACTCGATCCATACGACTTGAGAAACAATCACGGTATAACTTACCAAGGTCGCGTTTATTCCGTACAACACTTAGCGCTATAACCCTTACCGTGGCCAACGGTAGGGCGAGGCCCAGTGTATTGGCCTTCAACTATTACGTAGCCCTGACTCACGCAATAACTGAGCATTAATACACCTCGAACAAGTATGTCATGGACATAACGAATGCTCAAGTAGATGTGTACTCGACACATTATAACAAATCAACCAAATGCTCAATTAGATGTTTACTCAACATTTAATATAAACATGTCATACTCCAAAGTGGTGAGTACAACATGCAACAATAACAACAACAACAACAATATCATTCTCATGTTGGTCAAGTGATTCTACTACACATAACCACTCATATATCAAGATACCAAAATTTAACACAATACCAATAAAATGTATATCATGTAACCAATCACCCAACGAGTCTCTTGAATCTCCAATGAGCTCATAAAACACACACATGGTCACATTGATTATCAAACCCTAACCGAATCCATTCAAGTCATTTTAAGTTTCTAGTGATGTCGAGTTACAAAATTGGTCTTGCACTTTAAACCTAGCACATTAATGCCCAATTTCGAATACCTAACAATATAGAACAACCAACTACATATTTCACAAGTCCATAATGAGATTTTATGGCAAAAATCAAGTATTCACAACTCAACATGGTAACTTCAACATACTAGAAGTCTAAAATGCAATGATAGACATAAATTAAGAAGAAAAGGGGGTAGTAGTTTACCTCTTGAGGAAATAAACCAAGGAGAATGAAATAAAACCAGTGGAGGAGATTCTTCAAGATCTTTAAGGCTTTACAATGTTGAATCTCCAACTTCCTAGCTTTAATCTTTGAGAAATCTTGATTTCTCTCTTTAAAGACATGGGTGGAGAATAATACTCACATATTCACCATAGATCAGATGATATGTTTAGCTAGAAATGATCCGCATGTTGTCCTCTACGCTCCAGTGAAGACGGATAGTAATTCCGACTCCGAACGATCAAGATATTCCAAATTTATCACTCAAGACTCTCTCTAAGTTCTCTCTATGTTCTTGGGTGTTTTGGGTGAGAAATGGGAGTGTTCAAAACTCTCCCTAGGTGTATAAGTGGCTGGGGAAGGTTGGTTTAAGAGGGTGGAGATGTGGCCAAACATTAGCCAAGGAAAATGGGTCATGAGTCAAAAGTCACAAAAGTCCCAAAATGTTGGCAGCAGGGGCACGCTAGGGCGCAAGGGTTGCACGCGGGCGCGCTAGGGTGAGCTTTTGGGGTGCGCTAAGGCGCAAAACTCCTAGTAATTTGGTCTAATTTTTGTGCAAATTTAACTAGCTGCACGCTAGGGCGCGGCCGAGGTGCGCTAGGGCATGCCTGGGGCTCTCCAAAAGTGTTCAAAAGTGACTCTAAAGTGGTCCTAAGCAATCCTAAGGTTTTCCCAACTCCAAACCAAGTTCAAGAACACAAGAAACCCAACCAAAACCATGAATAACAAGGCTATGAATGTAATACATTACAACCACGAATGATTACCAGATTCAAACACAAATCAAGGCACATAAAAAGCATTAAATCAATGTGAATGCCCACACATTTAAATAAAGAAATGCACATGAAATGTCAATGATACATAATGAGATACATAACAAGGTGCATGCAATCCACCTTTAATTGACTTGGGAAGAAGATAAGTCGTTTAAAGGTTTTACTCCTATAAGTCAGCACATATAACTGAACTTATGAAGTGTAAGCTGGCAGATATTGAAATTCAGCCAACTAAAGGTTTTAAAAATATTTTAGATCAGCCAATATAAAAGTGCTGATAAGTTTTTGAAAACCGTTTGCATACAGCAAATCATACACGCATACAAATATATCAATATAAGCACAGTATGATAAGATTTTATGCAGCATGTCTGATTATTTACATTAACAAATCAATTCAGCAAACATGAATACAGGCCATTAATGAGCCAGTAGCTGACCTGTTTTGTGTATACTGGAGAGGTAGTCTTTACCAACATCTTGGACTCATCAGTAGATTTCTCATATAGCGGCACTGTAGTTCGGTAGACATTGTTTTGACATAGAGTGAGTGAAGGACATAAGTGATTTGTTCATGAGTGATTAGCTATCCTTCATAAATCAGCAGCCATGTTGATATCTGCCGATGGAGAGTTATGTTGCATCTTTGACCTTTTTGTCAAATGAGTTCCTGCCTTAAGTACTCACAGAGAAATTGTTAGCAACATTTATGAGCTAAAAGTAGTTCCAGAAATTCAACAATACAAGTGAGACTTAATAAGCACAATATTCAAATAATTACTCAAACTATAGCTTATAAGTGTAACTCAAGATATTAAGAAGTTAATAGATAGAGTTACTTTCTCACTATACCCTTTGAACATATTTGCTCATAGTAGTTGAGTAACTTGTTCTGATATTGAGCCTGAGTTCATTGAGTGTATCTTTTAGACAGAAGCTTTTCCGTTAAAGAAGAACAATTTCATCATCGATGTCCTTAGACCAAGAGCTAATAATCACAGTGATTTTAGAGATGACACAAATCTGATTTTCCTTGAATTACCTTTGAAACTCTTCTTATTTTATTTGCTTTTCATAAGAAGTTCTCTCGAGAAGGTGTTAGATTGAGACAATCGTTAGCCTTATATCAAGATAGCAAATTTTCTGAAGTGAATCAGAGTAATTCATCCATCACGTATGTAGTTGACATATTTGCTTAGAGGATATATCATGAGTTTTGAAAATAGACTATTTTAAAGTAAGTATAATCCTTAGCAAGTCAATCTCTATTTGACTATAGTACTTCTCTTCATAATATTAATATATTTCTGATATATGAAAGATTTTCTTATAGTAATCACACAGTCATCACAATATTCTTTTCTCACATGTTTTTGAAAACAAAATTGATTTTGATTTGAAATAACATTTTCAAATGGCTTCCAGGTCTCTCAGTCCAGAAGATTTTTTAGAATAAGGAATTCAAAAAAGACTCTTTTTGACTATGCATCTAATCTGAGCAACTGGATCTAAACTCTCAGGTTGTTAAGCCTGGAATGAAATTCTCAGAGTACTAGCTCTGATACCAATTGTTAGGTCCATAGTGATGTGCTCATAGTATAGGCTAGAGGGGGGGTGAATAGCCTATACTACCTTTATTAAAAATTTCATCCTATTTTAATTTGTATGTTGGAAAACATGGATGAAATAATTAACATGAATAGGTCATCTTCCTAGTTCAAGCAACACAGCCGATATAGTTGTATCAGACGATGTGCATCGGCAGTCTTGAAGAATAGACAATAGGAAGGCATTGTTATACTTAGCTGGTAGAAAATAGTTTGAGCAGCGGAAGAATTTGCAGCTTAAGTATAGCAGACAAGATTGAAGCAATTGTAAGTATATGTGTACAAGTCCATCATAACAGTTAACTAAAATTTTTATTAGATGCATCAATTACTTTCCATAACTAAATTGCACAAGATATATCAAATATTACAGGAAAGACAAGTAAAGGCTGAATGTAATAAAAATATAATTTATATTAAAATTCAGCAGAGGTTTGCTCAAAGACAAACATGCTTAGTACATCAACCTAGACTCTCTAACCTAGCAATTTACCTGGGGGTAGAAGGAAAGTCAATTGGGATGCCGGGAACACTTATAACTAACCTCCAACCTTTAACTCTCACCAAGTACCTTGGGGAAGGTGCTTGTTTGAGTAAAGTGGAGGCGGAGGTGAGAAGAAAATATTAGGCGTTGTTCAAATAACTGGTATTTGAACAACTGAGTGCTGAGCACTCGGCCAAATGTGATGAAAACTTTTTGCACAATCGACAACCCTTATAATGTAGTATAAGTCTGCTGATATGAATGCAATGTGGATTATTAGGCTCTGTTTCTTCATCGGACATCTTCAAGCTTGATCAGTCTTCAACGAATTGCAGGATGCTTGGTCTCTTGCTGAAGATTTGAAGTGTAGCCACTGAAGAGACTGAGTCTTTCGAAGGAAGAAAGAACTCAAATCAAGAACAAGGTTTCTTGATCAAGCAGAGCTTCTTAGCCTTTTGGAATTTCTGTTTCTCTCTCACACAAAGTGTTTGTTCTTATACTTATGTTTTCTCACTCCTTTGGGTGTGGTTTCAGATTGAAAGAATGAAGAGCAATTTTAATACCACATCCTCTCACATGCATAAGCATACACACGTCTGTTTTAATGTGAGAATGAGAGTCTTCTTATATAGGCTGGAGAAGATGAAGGATTCGTTGGAGCTTTGAATGAGTTTCTGCCCGTTAGAAATCTGAATCATTAATGCACTGGAGTGCGTCATTCAAACTCTTGGGCAAAGACCTTCCGTTAAGCTCTTGTCTTGAAGTTGGTCCGTGAGTCAGGCTGACAGAATTGGACTTGTCATGCATGCCTGGGATGTAGTGCACTGTGTTTGGTCTTTTATAGAATGAAGCCTTGGAGACTGGGACAAATACACAAAAGAGGAAATGTCTTCTAAGTAATAGTGAAGGCGCAGACATCGATGCGTATCTTGGGCTTGTAAGAAAGATCTTGTAACGGATCTATTTTGACTTGTAGCATTTTGAGCAACGAACGATGTTCCTCTTGAATAATCAGCTTCTCTGCAGTTGTTCTGATGAAGGGCTTGGCTGATACTGAGATCTGCCGATATAATTCTGCTGGTGTAGAGATTGCTGATGAGACACGCCTGGAAGGAATGTCTGCTGGTGAGACATTGCTGATGGTTATGTCCGCTAGCGCATGAAGAGCATTACCATATGAAAGTTGTCATCACTTTGGTAGGACAAAGACTCGGATATGTACAAAGACTTCCTAGTCTAATGACCTATGCATTGTTTCAACAAGCTGCCACACTAACCGGTACGCAGCCCTTTTAGACACTTGTGAAACATGCGTTGTAATGGGAACAAGCAAATCACTATGTTGGAATATGCATTCATATATATTAGCTGTATCACAGGAATATTCCTAACATTGGTTAGGAGGTGGGTTAGGTGGCGCGGTACGACGGTTTTCTCTCTCGGCCTTACCAGCCCTACTTGTACCAGCTCCATTACGAGTCTCTACCATGATTAGACACCTGCAACAAACACTCGACGTTAACAGCTCAAACGTACAACCACCCCTCCTAAGGTAAGGATCCATTCCTGGCTAGCTAACTCATGCTCTGATACTAACTGTCACGACCTGACCCGAGATCCTATGTGGTATCTCGTTCGGTGCGCGAGACAGGAACACAAAAATGCATATTTTAAATAATCATTTTCGTGCAAAAACCCTGGAATGCAAGTGTATGATTTTTAAAAGCAAAATAAAACCTCTACGGCAACACAACAAGCCGGAGAACAACACATTAGCTAGCTAACAAACGCACGAGCTAGAGAGCCCAGGATAATCATATATTCATAACAGAGTACGCGGAATAAGAGTTAGCAGTATATACAAGGCTTGACAACCATGTCGGCAACTACAAAAGAATATCAACCAATAACAAGTGCGGGACATCTACCCAACTTTACATTGTTTAGTTAACATGCATACCCTCGACCTTACCAAAAGAAAAGTACAGAGGTTCAAGGAGCAGCTACCCAAAAGAATGTCTGACGAGTACACCGAGGATGACGAAAGATTACTGGGGGTTTCTCGCCGGATCGGGATCTAAAGGAAAAAAAGAAACAATGGACGGAGTGAGTTTTAAACTCAATAAGCTACTAATGCAACAATATGGCATGCGAGATGTGAACATTAATAAGAATCATGCATAACAATATTTATCATAACAGGATAGATCTCGAGGCATCATAGATAACAAGTATCTCATGACCCACATATCACATAGCATGCAACTCACGTAAGAGCGATATGTAAACACATATAAAAGGATACCGTCGAGGTACACCTCCGACATGCAAACTTTCAACCAACCAACCAACCAATAATACCAATGTAGAAACCGTTGATGTCGTTCTGGATCATCGAACTCATAACCAAGTATCATAGTAAACTATTTTCCGTATTCACGTCGACGTGAAGACTCGGTCCCCACGAGCCGAGAAATAATCACGGTATAGCTTACCAAGGTCCCGTTTATTCCGTACAACACTTAGCGCTATAACCCCTACCGTGGCCAACGGTAAGGCGAGGTCTAGTGTATTGGCCTTTGGCTATTATGTAGCCCCGGCTCACGCAATAATCTAGCATCAATACACCTCCAACAAATATGCCATGGACTTAACGAATGCTCAAGTAGATGCTTACTCGACACATTATCATAACCAACCAAATGCTCAAGTAGATGTTTACTCAACAATTAATAAAAATGTGTTATACTCCAAAGTAGGGAGTACAACGACACAACAACAACATGCTCATGTAAGTCACGTGAATCTACTACACATAACCATTTCACCAACAATACTTCTGAAGAATAACACAATACCATTTATCGTATATCGTGTAACCAATAGCCCACGGGTATCTCGAATCCTCAAAGGGCTCAAAAAATACACACGTGGTCACATTTATTATCGAGTCCTAACCGACTCCGTTCGAGTCATTTTTAGTTTCTAATGATGTCGTGTTACGAAAGTGGTCTTGCACTTTAAACCTAGCAGTCATTTTTAGTACTAATATATAGACATAATTATCCTTGGTGTCCACCTTATAGTGTTGCGACATGTAATGTTTGTATAATGTTAGTATATATAGAATGCATCGAAGGAATGCCAAAGATAGCTTGGGTATTCCATGCTGACATGATGTTGGGGCAGCGTGTGTGCTTGTGTATGATGTGCATGTTGTATGTGTACTGCTGCGTCTGACCGTGTGTGTACTGTGCATTGTCAGTGTGTGTTGTGTGGGTATGGGTTATTTAAGCGTGTGTACTTACTATGTGTGTTTTGTGAGCATGCAAAATATGAATTTAACAAGATTCTCTTGCTTGGATGAATGCAGGGAACCAAGGTAGTAGTGAATCTCATGACCAGGACACCACAGATTTAATACGAGGAGAAGTCCAATGTGACTATAGCAGCAGATGCTTTATTGTTGTTCCCTTCATCCAAAATAAGATGTATGTCAAGAATTCGTTGAGATGTTTTTTATTGTTGTTCTTATATGCCCTAGGTTCTGGATTTATGTATTTGCATTTTTAATTACAACAGGGCTACCCGGTTGTCAGAGAGAATTTGAAAGCTATGCGGCTGTCAACATTGTTGCTTTTCAAACATAAATCGGGTGTCCTGGACTCTTTCCAATTCGGCATCTCTTTGCGTGATTGTGTAACTGATGTGTTGCTCTTAAATATGTGCTCTCTTTCCCACAGTGTTGCGCAATTTTGTAATTTTTTCTTGTCCATCTAATGTTGTACAAGTAATGTAATCTTGGTATATTGAAACTTTTCCTGTATTTATGAAGAATTTTTGCATCTTAAATACAAAAACATTTTTTGCAAATTTCAATTTTGTTATGTTTGATATTTTATTCTCTTTAGTTTACTTAGAAATCATCTCATTCAATTAATTCTTCATTTATTTTTGGTGAGACATAAAGAAAGATAGTGCCAATAGTCCGGTGGCGGGGACGGGACGAGACGGGAATGGGATTGGGATTGGGAACGGGACCAATGGGATTAAAAAAAACCCTAGGATTTTAAAAAATAAAATACCCCCAGGATTAATAAAAAAAACTCCGAGATTTAAAAATAAATAAATAAATAAAACAAAATAAAATAGATAAACAAAACATTTTTTTCAAAATGTTGTATTAGATCTAAGACAACATTTTTCAATAAAAACGTTGTCTTAGATCTAATACAACGTTTTGAGAAAAAACGTTGTTTTAGCTCTAAGACAACGTTTTAAAAAAATGTTGTCTTATCTCTAAGACAACGTTTTTTTTCAAAACGTTATATTAGATCTAAGACAATGTTTTGAAAAAAAAAATGTTTTTTTTTTTAGAGAAACAGGGGCGGCACCCTGCTAAATTTTATTAAAATAAATAAAAAGGTACAAACTTGAGGGGGACAACCAGCCTTGCCCTTATAAATGGGAGGACAGAAGAGCCTGACCTCGAAAGGAAATAAATACAAAGCTAAGCAAGAAACCATACAAGAAATCTTAAAAGAAAAATAGAACTAATGTCGAATGTAAGGAGTATCCTGAATATCCAGCAAAATGAGCCCTCGGATGGTCTGAGGAAGATCCCTGAAGGACGAAAATGAGTCGACCGAATGTTTCTCACAGCCAAAATTAGCTAACTTGTCAGCAACACTATTAGCTTGACGATAACAGTGATGAATTTGAAAGTGAATAGATCTCTTAATAGCAACATTACGATGAATAATACTCCAGCATGACCAAGGAGGGGAGGATTCCTTAGAAACACAATCAAAAAAAAAACTTTAGAATCAACTTCAACAATTGCATTATAATGCCCATGATCACTTAGCCAAATGAGGCCCTGAAGAAGAGCACGAGCTTCAGCAACTGTGTTCGAGACTAAGCCATAAAAAGACGCAAAAGCATGGATAAAGTTACCATGAGAGTCACGAATAATACCACCACCACCAGCAAAGCCAGGATTACCTTTGGAGGCACCATCTGTGTTGAGTTTTAAAGTAGAATTTGCTGGTTTAATCCATCGCACAATACTAATAAGCCTGCTGCGTTTCATTAAGGACAGACCCAAAGCGCTCCGAATTTGAGTTACATGATGAAGAATATCGCGAATGAGCTGAATACTAGTAGAGCCCTGGCCATTGAAAACCCCATTGTTTCTATTCTTCCATAGATGCCACAGGATTAGAGCTGGAGTAAGAATGCGAACTGCTGTAACTTTTGGAGAAATCCACCAGGAAAGACAAGCTTGAGGAATGGAAGCACGGCTGAGATAAATGCCATGCTCACTGCTAAAGTGATACCAAATGTCTGATGCAACGCTGCTATGAAGAAAAACGTGAGAGAAAGTTTCTGCAAATCCAGTGTTGCAGCAGTGACATCGAGAAGCCAGATTAATGCCCATGCGATGAAGGCCCTCGTCGAGAGGCAGGCGATGCTGGAGAAGGCGCCAGAGAAATATGCTAATTTGTCTCGGAACATATTTATGCCATATATATTTAGTTGTTAGAAGAGAAGGATGATGATCACGCAACAAATCCACGGCTGAAGTGATAGAAAATCTTCCATTAGAGGCAGCAGACCAGCACGGTTTATCGGGCAAATCAGTGAGAAAAATATAGCTGGAAGTTATGCGCTCAACATCAGTTGTGGAAAGAACCGAAGCCGCATCAGGAGTTAAATTGTCTTAGCTCTAAGACAACGTTTTTTAACAACGTTTTTTAAAGACGTTGTGTTAGATCTAAGACAACATTTTTTTAAAAACGTTGTCTTATCTCTAAGACAACGTTTTAAAAACGTTGTCTTAGAGCTATGACAACGTTTTCAAAAAAACATTGTCTTAGCTCTAACACAACATTTTTTTGAAAACTTTATCTTAGCTCTAAAACAAAGTTTTTAAAATGTTGTCTTATGAGACAACGTTTTTTAGAGCTAAGACAACGTTTTTTTAAAAACGTTGTCTTAGAGCTAAGACAACGTTGGATTAGACAACATTTCAAAAAACGTGTTGTTAGACCTATCACAACGTTTTTTAAACGTTGTTGAAGGGCTTTTTTGTTGTAGTGTGGACAGATCTAAGATGAAGAGCTTATATTCTCTTTAGGATCCACCATTCGAATATTCTAGGCATATGTCATCAACTTCTTTGTCAATCCCGTGCATAAGGATTTTTGTTTGTCGAACTTTTGATCACCATGATTTCTTTTTTGTGAGAGTATGTGTTGTATTTAGTTTAGATTTGCTTGAATCCATAATCCAAGTCTAAGACAAGGTGACTAATGGGCCTGCGTGTCTGTTAGTGTGGCAACTTGTACTTAGGCATAGCTTGAATAGCTCAGGGTTGCTCTTTTTGTATAAGTCTTGAAGAAGATCAGCCTATAGGACATCGGACGCTCTCTGCACAATAAGCAAAATCTTGATTCAGCGGTTTTCCTTTTATTATCGGACAAGCTCATAACGGCAAAGCTTCATCAACAATGTTGAAGGCCTCAAGATCGCCCGATAGATATCTGCCGAAGATATACCCCAAATTAGAAGATCTCATTAAATGCGATACAACGTTAACCTGCAACTCTCATTTAATGAAGGTTTCCATTCTCGGCAAATACTCAGAAAAGGACATTCCTCCTGCAAGCGCAGACTGCCTATTTTTGGCAAAAAGTCAGGAAACAGACTGCATGTGGCAGGACAGCCTATCAGGAGTCAACAACCAGTTTAAAGCATTAATTGCTCTTAAATTCAAATTAGAATATCTCCAACGGCTCCAAGCTTCCTTCTACATATAAAAGAAGACTTCATTGCTGCATTCAAGACACTTCAATCACTCCAACTACTGAATCTCCATTGTCTTCAAGTTCTTAAAAGCTTAAACGTTCTATTTGTACTCAGTCATTGAAGAGCCTCATACTTAGAAGTCTAATCCATTATAAGCTCTTCATTGATAGCAACACCTAGCTTTCATAGCTCACGAGAATTATATCTTATAGATATTAATTCTCCCACACAAACACTTGGTCAACAAAATTTTTGTACACTATCCATTAGAAATTTAGTTTGTAAAATATCTAGTGGAAAAACTTAGTACACGATTTTCAAATCCAAAGTTGACCACTTTGGTTGAGGACGTAGCACTTATTTATAAGTGTGAACCATATTAAATACTCTGTCTATTTGTGTTATTGTGGATTATTAATGTTGCTATTGTTAGTCGGTTGGTTTAACCTAACCGTCTTGTTTAATATCCGCAAGTGCACGGGCTATTGCAATATAGTGAGTGCAAGTACGAGTCGATCCCACAGAGACAGGGTTTACTTTGGGATGATATTTGTCTTTATATAAATATATAGATAAAATAATTGGGGGATATAAGAATTTGTAAGAGAAAATACTAGGAAGATATAGAAATTACTCTAACATAAAATGATAGTATTCTTGGGATTGAAAACAAATAAATATGCTTTAGATAAAGGCTTTTATCAAAATAACAAGGATGGTATGCTAGGCCTACACTACTTCGGGTTAAGACAGTGGCGTTTGTATTCTTCACTAATTATGTCCTAACTGTTTGAGATTTCCGTTTATGGTATTCCCGCCCTGTCACAATCGGGCATTCCGGCTTATCTCTAGCTGACCATAATTAGTAAGAATCCATTAAGAACGAAAGTCGACATACTTTCCATTAAAGGAACATCCCTAGGCCGTTGAACTACTTTCGTGATCAATGAACCCAGTTTCTTTATATGGTTCTCGTCAATTGAGATTCACCGCTAGGTCCTTCTCTCAATTAACTAGGATTCCACAAATATAAACGTCTTCATATTTGCGGGCAATTTAAGAATAATATAAAGAAATTGTTTTAAGATAAAAGTGCCAAGTTCAAGGATGATACGCTAAGTTGTGCTAACTAGCACATGTATTTTAGAATTTACCGCCTTTCTCTCGAGGGTCCGGCTTAGTGTAATCCCGTTCGTCACGCGGAAATCCGACTCACCTTTCGAGGGTACCGTATAAATCAAAATCCATTAAGTCTATCAATCTCACGTATTTTCCATTAAAGGATCATCCCTAGGTCTTTAAATTACTTTCCGTAATTTATTGACCTAGTTCCATTCTTAGAATTCCGCTAATCGAGATTCTCCGCTAGGTCCTTCTCTCGATTAACTAAGGCTATACAATTAAGAACGTCTCCCTAATTGCAAGTAGTTAAGATTACTAAGAAGAGAATTGAAATGACAAGTAAGAGAAGCATGGATATAAATAATTGAGTTTCCAACTCCGAGAAATGGAGGATTACTCAAGCCATTGAAATGATTATAATAAAAGAAGTAAGTAAAGAAATAGAGATAGGGAAAGAGATACTTATTCATAAAAAAAAGAGACAATGGCTGGAAAATAACCCTTGTATTGCATTCGCCATCTTCAAAAGTATACAAGACTTGTCACGAATCATTGATACATCTTGAACATTGTGTATAAATTTCTAGAGTATTTTGCTATACATTCTAAGTATAATATGATCCTTTCTGGATGTGTTTTTGACTATTTTCGGATGATCTAAACTGGGTACAATGGGTCTTTTTATAATGGGGAGGAAACTTTTCAAGAAGGTGCCTCCAAAAGGTGCCTTTCAAATCTGCAGACGCGACCTGCACGGCCGAGTCAAGGAAGATGCACGGCCGTGCTCTTCTGGCGCCAATTTTGAATTTTGATTTTTGACATCTTGCACGGCCGCTCCACCATAAGCTGCACGGCCGCTCCATGCTCTGAGACCAAAAATGGCCTGAAAATGGCCTTGTGCACGGCCGCTCTATTTTGGCTGCACGGCCGTGCCATCTGATTTCTGGATTTGTGAGTTTGATTTGTTTGTTGCTCTGCCATGCCTTTCCATCAAAAGGTGCCTTAAGTTTTCTTGATCATAAAAAGACTCCAAAACCTGTCTAAAATGTATAGAACATACCAAAAAGCGTAAAATCTAATAAATATGAAAAAAGAACTAAAAATGTGTCTAAAATGAGATGAAAATGGTAATTAAACTGTGTAAAAGTATATAAAAAGTAAGGATAAATGACTATATAATAGTCACTTATCAGCTATAAATTTCCAGATTTCCAAACTGTTAAGAACTGCTGACCTTGTCTTGTGAAGATCAGCCATTCTTAAGCTTGTCCTATGCTTCACAAGTCTTCCGCCTGCAAATTTTTTTTTTTAAAATCTAAGTGAAGTAAGATTTTTGAATCAGTTTCAAAAATTTAGAGATAGGCTATTCAACCCCCCTTCTAGCCTATCGTGAGCAACCTTGGACCTAACAATTGGTATCAGAGCTTAACTCTTTGAAAACTTGTTTTTCCAAAATTAACCTCTTGAGAGATTAAAGATCATGGCTGCTCACCAAATGTTGGAAACATCAAACGTGAACCATTGTCCAGTCTTGGATGAAGTTCACTTTGACATCTGGAAAGATAAAGTCAAAAGACATATGAACTCAATTGACAAACGTTTGTGGAAATGTGTCACAGATGGACCCAGAATTCCAATGAAGCCAAACACACTGGCCACAATAGATCCAACTGCTGAACCCGAAGTTCCAAAACTAGAAGAAGAGTGGGATGATGAAGACAGAAAGAATGACGCTCTGGATGGAAGGGCGATCAACATTATTACCAGCTGTGTGGACATAAGCACGTACCAGCAAATTATCAATCTGGACACAGCAAAAGAGATGTGGGATGCCATCCTTCAATATCTGGAAGGTGATGGTGAGACAAAGAACAACAAATTATACACCTGCATCCAGAAGTTTGACTCCTTCAAAAAGGATCCCAAAGAATCTCTGCGAAGCGCCTATGACAGATTCTATGAGCTAGTCAACTCTTGCTACTCCTTAGAAAAGAAGTATGAAAAGAAAGAAATAAACATGAGATTTCTAAATTCACTAGGCAGTCTATGGCATGTAAAAATTACTGCCATGAAAGAGTCAAAAGATTTAAACAAATTGACTCTTAGAAACCTTTATGCTAGTCTATCAGTCTATGAGCTTGAAATTCAACAAGCTCAAGAGATGGAAAAGAATTTCAAAAATTTGTCATTACCAGCCATGTCTACTGAACCTTCATGCTCAACACCTGATGAAACCCCATCTACATTGTCCAGTGATGGTGATGATATTCTTTCTGACGAAGCATTTGCTATGTTTGTAAAGAAATATCAACGTTTCAAAAGGTTCAATAAGTCATCCTCACACAGACAGTCTTCTTACAAGACTGCAGTTCCTCATAAAACAGCTGCTCAACCTAAAAGCTTTACTCCTTATAAATCAGGAGACTATCAGAAGGATAATGAGCTTGTCTGTTTCAATTGTAGGAAACCAGGCCATTTTGCCTCGCAATGTCCGAAGCCAAAATATGAACTTTATAAGAAACGTCCCGAATCAAAATTTCAAATACAAAAGGGGATGGTAGCTGAGGACATTGATGAAAGCAATCTGCCTACATGGTGTGACACTGACACTGATGAAGAGGACTCCTGTGACTTTGCTGAAGAAGCAAACATATGCCTTATGGCCAAGGAGTCACTACATGATTCAGTGAGGTCACTACCATTTCAGCAAGATGATAGTGATGATGATGATGAGCTCAATGACCCATCAAAGGGAGAGCTCATTAAAGCAAACAAGGATATGCTGGAAGAGTTTTTAAAATTCAAAACTGCCTATGTAAAACTAGCCAAGAAGCATGAGCTAGCTGTCTCTGAGAAATCAACCTTGATGTCTAAGATCAAAGATCTTGATAGACAGCAAGCTGAGAGTATCAAAATACATAAAGAGAACAAAACCTTGACTGAAAAAGTGGATTTTCTACTTGAACATATAAAAAGGATAAATTCTGATAAAGATGACCTTCAAAAGGTTGTCAATACTTGGAACAACTCCAAAGGAAACTTTGATACCATTCTTTCAAACCAAAAATATCTTGACGACAAAACTGGTATTGGTTTCCAAAGTGAGTTCAACGTAGGAAGTCCTTCTGGTTCTCAAAAGGATGAGACATCTGAAGTGATTGCTGAAGAATTGGCTGTCAAAGTTTCTTATAAACAACAGTCACCAAAAAGGCAAGGACTTGGCTTTAACAAAGTACCTTTTGCTTATCCCAAGAAGGCAAAAGACCAGTCCAAGGGTAAGCAATCTGTCAAAAATAACTCTGCTAATAGGGAGACTGAGCAACAGAGACCTGCTGTTAGTCATCTTAAGAACACTGGGATAACTAATGACAAGTCAAAGAATACTCAGCTCAAACCTATTAAATTTGTCAAAGGCAAGACTGCTGATCCCAAAACCACCTATAAAAGGGTGAAAGGAATGAACACAGCAGATAAAAAGCCTAAAGGAGTCGTACCTGTAAATGCAAAATCTGTTGACAAAAGGTCTACCTATGGTAAACCTAACATCAATAAGAAAAGGCATTATCAGCCTAAGTCCTATAGGCCAGTTATCAGACCAAAGGTCATTCCAACGACTGCTGAAAATAAGAAACCTCAAAAAGAAATCATTACTTATGTTGAAGGTCTTCACAAATGCTCTTTCTGCAAAGGTCATGGTCATAAGATTCATGAATGTCTTCTGAGATTCACACCTAAATCTAGAGGGTTTACTCCTCCAAAGGTTAAACAGGTGTGGGTCCCAAAAAGTTGCTAACCTTGTGGACCCAAGAATAAAAGGGGACCATATTCTTAAATGTCTATATTTCAGGAATGCTTCATGGCTATCAATGAAGAAGAGAAAGATCTATGGTATCTAGACAGTGGCTGCTCCAAGCACATGACTGGTGATCCAAATCTTCTCTCAAATATTGTTAAAGCAAAGGGTCCCTCAGTCATTTTTGGAGATAACTCAAAGGGAAAAACAATTGGCTATGGAAGCATAGTGAGAGGAAACCTCTCCATTAGCAAAGTCTCTCTGGTTGAAGGTCTAAAGCACAACCTGCTGAGCATATCACAATTTTGTGATAAAGGACTAATCTGTCAGTTTTCCTCAAATCATTGTCTCATAAAGGACAATGAGACATGTTCAATTATCCTGACAGGATTCAGAAAAGGAAATGTCTATGCTGTTGATCTTAATGTTGTTGGAAGAAAATCAAATCTTTGCTTAATTGCAAAATCCTCAAATGACAACAGCTGGTTATGGCACAAAAGGCTTAGTCATCTCAACTTCAAATACTTAGAGAAGCTATCAAAGGACAATCTAGTTGTGGGTTTGCCTAAAATATCAACTGAACCACACAGTCTCTGCAAAGCATGTCAACTAGGCAAAATGCACAAATCTTCATTCAAAAGCAAGCCTTGTCTATCAACTTCAAGACCTCTGCAACTGTTACATATGGACTTGTTTGGACCTGTCTCTACTACAAGCCTCGGTGGCAGCAAGTACACACTTATGGTAGTTGATGATTACTCAAGGTTTACCTGGGTAGAGATGATGTCCTCCAAAGATGAAGCATACGACATCATCACTGAACTCTTCAGAAGATTACAAACTCAAAAGCTGGATGATATCTCCGATGTGAGATCCGACAATGGAACAGAGTTCAAGAACAATGGTGTTGCCAAGTACTGTGATGATCATGGAATTGGTCACAACTTCTCTGCAGTTCGCACACCTCAACAAAATGGAGTTGCTGAAAGGAAAAACAGAACTCTCATAGAAGCAGGGAAGACAATGATTGCTGAAGCTAAATTACCTATGTACTTCTGGGCAGAAGCTGTGAATACTGTCTGCTTCACACAAAACAGGTCCCTTCTGAACAAATTCCATAACAAAACTCCATATGAAATATGGAGAGGCAGAGCTCCTAACATAGGATTCTTCAAAATATTTGGATGCAAATGCTATGTTCTTTACAATGGTAAAGAACATAGAGGTAAATTTGAATCCAAAAGTGATGAAGGAATTTTTCTGGGATATGCTAAATTTTCAAAAGCTTATAGAGTTTACAATAAAACTTCACTTAGAGTTATTGAATCTGTACATGTTTCTTTTGATGAATTTGATTTTATTGGGCCACATTTGGCTCCTAAGGTTACTAATGATTCTGATGAATATGAGACAAGTACAGACCAGTTAAGCTCAAGATCTGCAGATCCCACTCCTTCACAAGTGCCTCCAAGAGTCAACTTGATAGAATCCTCAAATGAGCCTCCAAATGAAAACTCTGAAAACCCAGAATCCACTTCGCCTTCCACACCAGAAGTTCTACAGCCTACCTTGGAATTAACCTATTCTTTAGAAAACCAAGCATCAGATACTTCCATTTCTCAAGAACTTAACTCTGCCGATGCAACAACGGGACAAGTTCAACCTGCAGAAGTCAGAGAAGTGAAAGATCATCCTATCACTCAAATTATCGGCGATCTTAATGCAGGTGTTCAAACAAGACAAGCCTCAAGAAATGAATGCATGTATTCCACTGCATTTGTATCTCATATTGAACCCAAGAAGATAGATGACGCTTTAGAAGATCCAAGCTGGGTGGAAGCCATGCAAGAAGAGTTAAACCAATTTGACAGATGCCAAGTCTAGACACTTGTCCCAAGACCAAAAGGACAAACTGTCATTGGTACAAAGTGGGTTTTCAGAAACAAGATGGATGAAAATGGGAACGTCACCAGAAATAAGGCAAGACTGGTAGCCCAAGGATACAGACAGGAGGAGGGTATTGATTATGATGAAACATTTGCTCCTGTTGCAAGATTAGAGGCCATCAGATTATTCTTGGCCTATGCCTCCTACAAGGATTTCAAAGTTTATCAAATGGATGTAAAGAGTGCATTTCTAAATGGAGAACTTCAAGAAGAAGTCTATGTTGAACAACCACCTGGTTTCATAGATTGTTCAAGGAGAGAAGATGTCTTCAAGCTAAGGAAAGCCCTTTATGGACTCAAACAAGCTCCAAGAGCCTGGTATGAGACCTTTTCAAAGTTCTTGACATCACAAGGCTTTGTAAGAGGTCAAATTGACACTACTCTCTTCATTATGAAACATAAAGGTCATACCTTACTCGTTCAAATTTATGTTGACGATATTATCTTTGGCTCTACTAACGAAAACCTTTGTAAAAGGTTTGAAAAGCTAAGGCAGAGTAAATTCGAAATGAGCATGATGGGAGAGCTCAACTTTTTCCTTGGTCTTCAAATTCAACAAAGCTTAACTGGTATCTTCATCAGTCAAGGCAAATATGTAAAGGATGTTATCAAAAAGTTTGGTCTTGAAAATGCAAACAGCTTCAGCACTCCTATGGCCACTAACTGCCATCTTGATAAAGATGAAAAGGGCAAGAAAGTGGACATGACTCTTTATAGATGCATGATTGGTTCACTTTTATATCTAACTGCCAGTAGGCCTAATATCATGTTTGCTGTTTGTGTTTGTGCTAGATTTCAAGCTGATCCAAAGGAGTCTCATCTACAAGCAGTCAAGAGAATCATTAGATACTTGATAGACACTCCAAATTTGGGAATCTGGTATCCTAGAGATTCATCGTTTAATCTTATAGGATATTCCGATGCTGACTTTGCTGCATGTAAGGTTGACAGGAAAAGCACCAGTGGGACATGTCAATTCTTAGGAAATAGACTTGTCTCATGGGCCAGCAAGAAGCGAACCTCTGTTTCAACTTCAACAACTGAAGCAGAATACATAGCTGCTGGAAGCTGCTGCTCACAGTTACTGTGGATCAAACAGCAACTAGTTGTGTGACGCCCCGACCCGAATTCCAATACGAAATCTCGAGGTCGACGCGCCAAAACAACACACAATAAACGATAACCAATAATAAAAGCATGTGGCGCAACAATCCGTGCGCACCACAAAACCACAATAACAAAAACTTTGATAAGATAAGTTCAATCATCGGCGACGTTACTGCCGGAACACAACTAATTAAGGCACAAGCAACATTAATCACCTCGGCCACAACATGCCGGAAACAAATACGCAAGAACCACAAGCCATAACACGCTTGGGAAAACAACCAAGTTAACATGTAAAAGAGTATACGAGCTCGACATACACATGTCGGCTACCAAAAGAATAAGAGGTACAAACAAAGTATTAATACTACCCAAGTAAAGTCTACATGACTTTACTTAACCAGTCGTCCTCACCAAAAGAATTGTCTAACTATCCACAAAAGAGTTCTAGGACCAACCCGAACAAAGGTCCACCTGCGAGCTACGCGATAGGATTAATCGGCCTCACCGTGAACTCCCGGCCTGGCTCGGATCTAAGGAAAACAAATAAACACACACAGAGTGAGTCGTAATGACACAGTAAGTTACTAATGCAACTACATGGCATGCAAGATATTCAAGCAATAATTATCACAGGGTATTAACATTCATATACCATAACCCAATTATTTATCATCTTACCAATACGCGATTTATTCAATTCGTGGGTGTTCATAAATACCCATATTAGAGAAGGATATCGTATTACTCTCTTCAACTTTGTGTCGCTCCTGCAATACACAATCAAACAACAGTGCCTCGATACTCGTGTGTGTAGTATCGACGTCCCCGACACAATCCCGTCGAGTTCAACATAGCAAGCCAAAGTCATGCGCATTGCTACAACCATGGGGCTACTTCTCAACTGTGGCCAACAGAAGAGGGGTGTGTGCAACTCCGGTACGGCGACTTATGGCGATCACAAACATTAATTTGTGAAGACCATAGGTCGTCCTACCTTACTCAACAGACGACGCCAGCTGGACTTACACAATGCACAAATAGATATTCTTATTTATCAATGCAATTAACCTCAAGTTCAAAAGTAGTGAACTTGACAAATGACAAGTAGATTATTTTATTCTATCACCCATCATTATTTAACAATTTGTAAACATTCGACTCAACATATTAGGGCTATTTACAAGTCTCCATTTTAACAGTATCAAAGGTACGGAGGACTAGAGTCTCGATCAATCGAACTCTATACCTCGTAGTAATCTAACAAAATGTTCGGGGGGTCATAATCTTCCTTAAAATCGACTTCTCGAAGTCATTACTAAAGTTCACCAAATTAGGGTTCCGATGCTATATGCAAGGACCACCCATTTACAAGTCTCAAGTTCTTTATTTGTTCAAATCCTAACATTTATATGCCAACCTTTGCCCATTAACATCATTCTACACATACTCATAGCACAAGTGTAATGTACTCATCTCAACCTAGAGATTTATACATAAAAACAACATATAAAGCAAGTTATACAACAATCTTGATGGTTTAACACACTTGGAAGCTTAAGTATACAAAGGGGGTTTAGTAACTTACCTTGCGACGAAAATCAACACAACAAAAGTAAGATCGAAGCCACCCAAGTTGTTCCCTAGCTCAACCCCAACACAATGACGGTCTCGGATCGTTGATCGGACGTCGTATCCCCGGGAACACACACACACACACTAGTCTCACCAAATTCTCACACACAAGCTCTAGAGTTCTTATGGTGAAGATGGAGGGAAAAAATGGGGAGAGATGAAGTCTCTCCACCCATTTAGAGGCCTAAAGTCAGATTTGGGAAGGGCAATGACGTGGCTCAAGGAGAGCCACACATGTGGTGTGTATTAAGGGTACAACGGTAAATTCCAAAATTTTGATTTTTGAGCCAGTGCGACTTGCACGGCCGCGTCAAGAAACTCGCACGGCCGTGCCACTCTCGCACGGTCGTGCCAAGATTAGCTGCACGCCCGTGCCAAAGGTTTTGGGAAGGTTCTGGGCATCTCGCACGGCCGTGCCAAAGAAAGGCACACGGTCGTGCCAAACATACTGGAATAATATAACCCTCTTGCACGGTCGTGCCAAAGAAAGGCACACGGCCGTGCCAAACAATCTGTCCAACATATCTCTATTTTTACTCTATTTCATTGGTTTGGACACTTGGGCATTCCTAGGGGTGATCATACAACATATAAAGCAACGTATAATTTAACTAGCATGCTAATAAAACAAGTTTAACACATAATTCGCGCATAACATAGTAAAACATGCATACGAGGATTCGGGGTGTTACATCCTCTCCTCCTAAAAAAAATTTAGTCCCTAAATTTCTTACCAAGTATATCGAAAAGATGAGGGTATTTCTCACGCATATCGGCCTCGGTCTCCCAAGTGGCTTCCTCAATGTCGCGATTCCTCCAAAGCACCTTAACTAGTGGGATCCGTTTGGTTCGCAAGGTTTGTTCTTTAGTGTCAAGAATCCTCACTGGTTGTTCGATGTATGATAGATCGGGTTCAAAAATAATCTCCTCATACTCTAGCACATGTGAGTCGTCCTTCATGTATTTACGAAGCATAGACACGTGAAACACGTTATGGATTTTCGACAACGAAGGCGGTAATGCAATTCTATATGCTAAAGTCCCCACTTTCTCTAGAATCTCAAACGGACCAATGTATCTCGGTGATAACTTCCCTTTCTTGCCAAACCTCTTAGTACCCCTACGTGGCGATTCTTTGAGGAATACATAATCTCCTACCTGAAACTCGAGATCTCGTCTCCGATTATCGGCATAGCTTTTCGCCGACTCGTGCGGAGTAATCTGTCCCGAATAACCTTCACACTCTCAACCGACTGTTGCACCAACTCCGAACCCCAAATTTTTGCTTCGCCGACTTCATCCCAACAAATCGGCGATCTACACTTCCGCCCATACAAAGCCTCGTACGGTGCCATCCCAATACTCGTTTGGAAGCTATTGTTATAGGCAAACTCTGCTAAAGGTAAATGGGTATCCCAACTTCCTTTAAAGTCTACCGTGCACGCACGCAACATATCCTCTAGTACTTGAATTAATCTCTCCGATTGGCCATCTGACTGAGGGTGAAAAGCGGTACTAAAGTTCAATTTCGTCCCCATAGCCTCTTGTAATGCCTGCCAAAACCTCGAAGTAAACCTCGGATCCCGGTCCGACACAATACTCACCGGAACCCCATGCAACCTCACTATCTCCTAAACATATAATGCCGCCAACTGACTCAAGGAATATGTTTTCGCAATAGGAATAAAGTGTGCCGATTTCGTCAACCTATCCACAATAACCCAAACGGCATCAAATCCTCGACGAGTACGGGGCAATCCTGTCACAAAATCCATCGTGATGTGCTCCCACTTCCACTCAGGGATCTCAAGTGGTTGCAACAAACCCGCTGGCCTCTGATGCTCGGCCTTTACCTGTTGACAAGTTAGACATTTTGAAACATACTCCGCAATCTCTCGTTTCATCCCACTCCACCAGAACTGTTTCTTCAAATCTCTATACATTTTGGTACTCCCCGGATGTATAGTATACATCGCCTTGTGAGCCTCGTCAAGAACTTGTCGTTTAATCACTTCATTCGAGGGAACGCAAACTCTTCCCCTAAATGTAAGGATTCCATCACTGTTCATCGTAAAGTCGGGTGTTTTTCCCTCGCCCAACTCACTAATTATCTTAACAACTTCTGGGTCATCAACTTGAGCCTCTTTGATCTGTTGAAATAAAACTGGTGTAGCTCGAACATTCGCGAAGATTACTCCACGTTCTGTCTCGGAAGGATTCCAATCTCGTAAATCCTCTAACATCTTCCATTCTCGAACCATTAAGCAAGAGACATACGTCTTTCTACTCAACGCATCCGCCACAACATTCGCTTTCCCGGGATGATAAAGGATCGTACAATCATGGTCTTTCAATTTCTCCATCCACCTACGTTGTCTCATGTTCAACTCCTTTTGTGAGAAGAGGTACCTCAAACTCTTGTGATCCGTGAAGACCTCAAACTTTGCTCCGTATAGGTAATGTTTGCACTTATGCAACGCAAACATAATTGCCGCCAATTCTAAGTCATGAGTAGGATAATTCTGTTCGGAAGCTGTCAATTTCTTCGAAGCATAAGCGATAACCTTCCCGTTCTGCATCAGCACACAACCCAAGCCTTCCTTCGAGGCGTCACTATACACTACGAAGTTGTCGCCTCCACTAGGCAACGTCAAAATGGGAGATGTCGTCAAGCGTCTTTTCAATTCTTGAAAACTAGCCTCACATTTCTCATTCCATGCAAATGGTGTCATTTTCTTCGTCAAATTCGTTAGAGGTGCAGCGATCTTGGAAAATCCCTCAATGAATCTCCGGTAGTAGCCCGCCAAACCCAAGAAACTACGAACCTCGGTAACTGTACTCGGTGTTTTCCACTTTGTCACTGCTTCTACTTTGGATGGATCAACTGCTATCCCATCCTTCGAAACCACATGACCCAAAAATGATACCTTCTCTAACCAGAAAGCACACTTGCTAAACTTAGCATACAACTGTTTCTCCCGAAGAACCGATAATACCACCCTCAGGTGCTGCTCATGTTCTTCCCGTGACTTAGAGTAAACAAGTATGTCATCAATGAAGACCACCACGAAACAATCCAGATATTGATGAAACACGCGATTCATCAAATCCATAAATACCGCCGGTGCGTTTGTCAACCCAAACGGCATAACCACAAACTCATAATGCCCATACCTCGTGCGAAAGGCAGTTTTGGGAATGTCTTCCGCCTGAACTTTCAATTGATGATACCCACTCCTCAAGTCCAACTTGGAATGCACAACTGACCCTTTCAACTGGTCGAATAAGTCATCGATGTGTGGTAAAGGGTACTTGTTCTTGATTGTCACCTGATTCAACTGTCTGTAATCGATGCACAACCTCAAAGTACCATCCTTCTTCCTCACAAATAGAACTGGTGCACCCCAAGGGGATACACTCGGTCTAATGAACTCCCTATCAAGAAGCTCCTGTAACTGCTCTTTCAATTCTTTCAGTTCCGCGGGTGCCATTCTATAAGGGGCCTTAGAAATGGGAGCAGTTCCGGGTAATAGCTCAATGCAAAACTCTACTTCCCTATCGGGAGGCATATCATAATCGGTTGAAAACACATCAGGGAATTCACAAACTATCGGGACTTCCTCTAACTTCGGTGTGGAAATACTCTTGTCAACCACACACGCCAAATAACCCGCACACCCACGTGATAATAACTTTCTAGCCCTCAAAGCAGAAATAACATGTATACTACTCTTGACAGCATCACCCACAAATACAAACTCGGGAATACCCGGCATAGCAAAAGTAACTTTCTTACTATGGCAATCTACTAAAGCATGATAATTACACAACCAATCCATACCAAGTATGACATCAAAATCACGTATGGGCAGCACAACCAAGTCAGCATGCAAAGTGTGATCACCTATCAGTATGTCACAAGCTCGGTATACTTCCGAAGCCAACATGTGCTCCCCCAACGGGGTAGACACCTCAAGCACAAAAGGTAATGATTGGGGCAATACACACAAATTTTTCACAAAATGGGATGCAACATATGAATGCGATGAGCCAGGATCTATAAGAACTCGTGCTCTACTACCAAAAACAAAAAGGCTACCTCCTATCACGGATGTAGACTCAGGCACTCCTTGTTGGTCGAGCGCAAAGACACGACCTTGAACTTTAGGTCTACCATCACTGTCTCTCTTCGTCCCACTTGTCTGTACACTCGCGCTCCCCGCTTGACCATCCTTCAACTTGGGACAGTTCCTCTTAATGTGCCCCATTTCCTTACAGTTGTAGCATTGCCCGGCTACTTTGTTCCAACATCTATCTTCCGAGTGTCCCGGTTTCGAGCATATACTACAAGTTTGTGGAGTACCCCGTGGACTCTGTACAGATGCGGTGCTATTACTCCTCCCTCCGGATTGTTGCCCCTGTTGCCTATCTGATTGCCCCCTCCCCAGATTTCCCCGGCGGTTATTGTTTCCCCCATTGTATCGACTGCCGGAACCTTGCCCTCGTCCCTGGTTCTGCGATGCCTGTGGAGGGTTGTTCAAGTTTCTTCCCCGATGCTCTTCTATGTCATTTTCAATCCCATAAGCCCTATCCACTGCACTTCGATAGTCAGCAAGCTGTAGAGACAACAGTTGTTTCCTGTATTCTGTCTTCAGGCCTTTGATGAATTTCTGGGCCTTCTTTGCTTCCGTGGGAACCAAGTGGCTACAATACTGAGCCAGTTCCGTGAACTTGGCCGAGTATTGTGCCACCGTCATGTTACCCTGCTCCAGATCATAAAATTCTCTCTCTTTCCTTTCGCGAACCACCTCCGGAATATACTGTGCCTTGAATTCCCTCAAGAAGTTCGGCCAACTGTGGGGTTCTCCCCGCAAATCCCAACTCCCCTGCAACACTTGCCACCAGTGCTCAGCCGCTCCCTCAAGCTTGAATACAGCTAAGTTAACTTTCTCGTCATCGTTGCAACCCAAGGCTGCAAATATTTTGATGATATGTTCAATCCACAATTCCGCTTTCGCGGCATCCGGCTCCCCAAGGAAAGTGCGTTGTTTCATCTTCAAGAAACGCTCCAATGTTGTAGCATAATTTCTAGGCCTCACTTCAGGTTGTGGTACCTCAACTTCGGGTTGTGGAGCTTCCACCTCCGGTGTAGGTGGTGCTCTCCCATTCAAGCGTTCCGTCATTTGGTTCATAAGCTCCATCATTCGTCCCATCATAACTGCTATGTTTGCGTTCGGGTTCTCTTGATTCGGCTCAGGGGGAACGTCAGGTGGTCGATTCACGCCATCATCTCTCTCATCATTCTCGTCGGCACTAGTGTCGACCCGACTGGCACTCGCTCCGAACCTAGTCCGCACCATGATGACCTACACACATCACTCGACGTTAAAATTCTTAACAACAAACCATACCTGATGTGCGTAAAACGCAACAAGGGCAAGAGTACCCTGCCGTATCAAGTAATATAGTGCGTAAGCACAAGTATCGATCCCACAGGGAATGCACGGAATTTTCACTCCAACTAAGTACCGAAATTGAGCTAACTAATTATATTTGAGCGAAAATAAATTGAGAAAAAAAACTAAAAACTAAAAATAAAATAAAGCAATTAATATATACAATGTCGCAAAATGGTTTGGCAGCAACAAATCAGGATAAAAGATAAGATTTATAGGAATGCAATATTTTCTAGTCTAGCTCGTGATTAATTTAATCCTCTCTCTGCTTTTCTTTAACTCAAGTCTTGGTAGCCGAGAACACTAAAGTGGTTAACTACGGGCTCTCGCATCTTATAGCAACCCGAATCTCCCCGACCTCGCGAATGGCTAAGGTGGATTGATCGCGTGTCAAAACAAGTCCTCAATTGGCTATCTATGAACACTCGTTACCTCTCGGCCTGGCGTCACATAGACAATTATTGTGATTTTCAGAATTAATAGGACGGGCTCTCGCTAACTATCCTATAATTCTAGTGATCATCTAGTGGGTAGCGAACCCATCGGAAGCATTAAGAGCACACAATAATAACCAAGATAATGGGCAATAATAGGTAGAGAAATAATCTCTCTATTTTTCTACAAGGCATGCCGGTAGCCGGGACATCGAAAGTGGTTAAAAACCCTAATTTCCTACCTCTCGGTGGAGTGATCGCTTCACAAAACAAGTACTCCCATGGCTATCGGTGTGTGTCAAACACCAACTACTAATTTGTTCGGTCCGAAATGCAAGGTAGCTCTCGCGGATCCAAACATTTCTAAAATCATTTAATTAGTGGCCAATTAATTAAAAGCATTAAGCCCACAAATTAATAACCTAGCATGCTTGTATACTAAATAGAGAGAGAGATAAAATTAAATCACTACAACGACATAGAAAAAATAATTGCTTTCCATAAATCATTAAGCACAAAGCCAATTTCACAATTACAAAATCATTCAACCCAAGAAAATATCTAAAATATAAATAGGAAGAATTTTAACCGACAAAGCCGCGAGCAATGCCGAGATCCGGGGTTGAAATCACTTGTAGAAGCTTCGTTGGCCCTTGATTTGAAGCTCCAAACCTTCGAAGGTGATCAATCTTCAATGGCGGAGGACAGAATTTTGGGGGAGAAAGCTGCTGCCCCAAAGGGGCGTTCTTGCCCCAAAAGGGGACTTTTTCTTAATTTGGGGCTGCTTGGGAGATATTTAAATGAGGATAGAAGAGTATCAAGGAAGCTAATGGCAAAATGGAAATTAATTTAAAAGCTTTAGGGGCTGAAAAGAGCAGAGGAAATTGCTGGGGGCGGAATTGCTGAAAGGGAAACTGCTGATCTGGGTGGAGGATGGCTGGGCGGATGGAGCTTGGCTGGTGGGGCGGTCCAAGGATGGCTGATGGGTGAGAGTGTGAGTGGAAATGGGCTGAATGGAAGGAGAAATGGGCCGGATCAGCAGGATCCACAAGGGAGGACCGCGGGTCAAAAGCTTGGAGATGGGCAGACACGTGGCAACTCCATAGGCTGCCACCGCATTAATGAGGACTTAGCCGATTTGCTCCGGTGCCCCCCTGTTTCTGATATTGACTCCCGAAGTCCTTCCCCCTCCAGGCTTCTCATTTAAGTCCTCCGTTAGCTCCGTTAGCCCACCGTTAGTCTATTTTGCCTTAGAACACTTGACGGACTTTGACGAAATGTTTTGCAGCTTAACCTTGAAGCCCAAAATTGCCAAAAACCTTGTGCTAAACTCCATGAAAGCTCATAAATACCTTGAAAACCTACAATGAAGCACAAATACACAAATAATAACATTTCCAAGAATATTTATCATAAAACTAGCACAAAATAAAAGGGAATAAAGGGGAAAATTCGTGGAAATCTCGAGCTCATCAATACCCACCTAGGCCAAGGAACCTATCCTGGCGACAGCAAAACTATTGCTCTGATACCAACTGTGACGCCCCGACCCGAATTCCAATACGAAATCTCGAGGTCGACGCGCCAAAACAACACACAATAAACGATAACCAATAAAAAAAGCATGTGGCGCAACAATCCGTGCGCACCACAAAACCACAATAACAAAAACTTTGATAAGATAAGTTCAATCATCGGCGACATTACTACCGGAACACAACTAATTAAGGCACAAGCAACATTAATCACCTCGGCCACAACATGCCGGAAACAACTACGCAAGAACCACAAGCCATAACACGCTTGGGAAAACAACCAAGTTAACATGTAAAAGAGTATACGAGCTCGACATACACATGTCGGCTACCAAAAGAATAAGAGGTACAAACAAAGTATTAATACTACCCAAGTAAAGTCTACATGACTTTACTTAACCAGTCGTCCTCACCAAAAGAATTGTCTAACTATCCACAAAAGAGTTCTAGGACCAACCCGAACAAAGGTCCACCTGCGAGCTACGCGATAGGATTAATCGGCCTCACCGTGAACTCCCTGCCTGGCTCGAATCTAAGGAAAACAAATAAACACACACAGAGTGAGTCGTAATGACACAGTAAGTTACTAATGCAACTACATGGCATGCAAGATATTCAAGCAATAATTATCACAGGGTATTAACATTCATATACCATAACCCAATTATTTATCATCTTACCAATACGCGATTTATTCAATTCGTGGGTGTTCATAAATACCCATATTAGAGAAGGATATCGTATTACTCTCTTTAACTTTGTGTCGCTCCTGCAATACACAATCAAACAACAGTGCCTCGATACTCGTGTGTGTAGTATCGACGTCCCCGACACAATCCCGTCGAGTTCAACATAGCAAGCCAAAGTCATGCGCATTGCTACAACCATGGGGCTACTTCTCAACTGTGGCCAACAGAAGAGGGGTGTGTGCAACTCCGGTACGGCGACTTATGGCGATCACAAACGTTAATTTGTGAAGACCATAGGTCGTCCTACCTTACTCAACAGACGACGCCAGCTGGACTTACACAATGCACAAATAGATATTCTTATTTATCAATGCAATTAACCTCAAGTTCAAAAGTAGTGAACTTGACAAATGACAAGTAGATTATTTTATTCTATCACCCAACATTATTTAACAATTTGTAAACATTCGACTCAACATATTAGGGCTATTTACAAGTCTCCATTTTAACAGTATCAAAGGTACGGAGGACTAGAGTCTCGATCAATCGAACTCTATACCTCGTAGTAATCTAACAAAATGTTCGGGGGGTCATAATCTTCCTTAAAATCGACTTCTCGAAGTCATTACTAAAGTTCACCAAATTAGGGTTCCGATGCTATATGCAAGGACCACCCATTTACAAGTCTCAAGTTCTTTATTTGTTCAAATCCTAACATTTATATGCCAACCTTTGCCCATTAACATCATTCTACACATACTCATAGCACAAGTGTAATGTACTCATCTCAACCTAGAGATTTATACATAAAAACAACATATAAAGTAAGTTATACAACAATCTTGATGGTTTAACACACTTGGAAGCTTAAGTATACAAAGGGGGTTTAGTAACTTACCTTGCGACGAAAATCAACACAATAAAAGTAAGATCGAAGCCACCCAAGTTGTTCCCTAGCTCAACCCCAACACAATGATGGTCTCGGATCGTTGATCGGACGGTCGGATCCCCGGGAACACACACACACACACTAGTCTCACCAAATTCTCACACACAAGCTCTAGAGTTCTTATGGTGAAGATGGAGGGAAAAAATGGGGAGAGATGAAGTCTCTCCACCCATTTAGAGGCCTAAAGTCAGATTTGGGAAGGGCAATGACGTGGCTCAAGGAGAGCCACATATTTGGTGTGTATTAAGGGTACAACGGTAAATTCCAAAATTCTGATTTTTGAGCCAGTGCGACTTGCACGGCCGCGTCAAGAAACTCGCACGGCCGTGCCACTCTCGTACGGTCGTGCCAAGATTAGCTGCACGCCCGTGCCAAAGGTTCTGGGCATCTCGCACGGCCGTGCCAAAGAAAGGCACACAGCCGTGCCAAACATACTGGAATAATATAACCCTCTTGCACGGCCGTGCCAAAGAAAGGCACACGGCCGTGCCAAACAATCTGTCCAACATATCTCTATTTTTACTCTATTTCATTGGTTTGGACACTTGGGCATTCCTAGGGGTGATCATACAACATATAAAGCAACGTATAATTTAACTAGCATGCTAATAAAACAAGTTTAACACATAATTCGCGCATAACATAGTAAAACATGCATACGAGGATTCGGGGTGTTACAAGTTGACTATGAGATCAAGACTGCTGATTGTCCTATAATGTGTGACAACACATCAGCAATCTCAGTTTCTCAAAATCCTGTTATGCACTCCAAGACAAAACACATTGATGTGAGATATCACTTTCTAAAAGACCATGTTGAAAAAGGTAACATTAGTATGGAATATGTGCCTACAGAAAATCAAGTAGCAGACATCTTCACAAAACCACTTGACTCAACCAAGTTTGCTTTTTTAAGAGGAGAGCTTGGTATGCTTGATCTAAATCCTTAAACTCTCCAGTAAATTCATTTCGTTATTTTATAAACTGCCTATGTAGAATAATCTATGAAAACAGTTAGTTGCTATGATATCTTTCACATCGGCAGTCTTCTATAAAGTAGGCAGACCTAAGAGCGTTATATGAACAGTCACTCTGTAAGTCATAAATGCGGACGTCAAAATTTAACAAATAGGGTTTATGGACCTGACAGAAGTATAAAAAGGCGAATCGTACAGTAACCTATCACTTTTTCCAACCGCCATTTTACACTTTTCAAAAACCCTCTACCTACAAATCTGAAATCTTGACAAAACGCCTTCAAATCTTCACGATCTTCTCGGTTTAAACTTCGAATCATCAATGGTAAGAGTTTCTACACCTTTTCAACTCACTTAAATCCAGTTTTATGCTCCAATGCTGACCTATTTTAAGTCCGTCATTGATGAACTGCGAAATCTTGAAATTAGTGTTTGAATTCTGTTTATGTAGTATAAACTTGTGATTCTGAGGTTTCTGTGATGTTATGCCTACTGCTTATGCCATTCGGTGTGTCTAAAAGTACCAAAATCTGTCGCCATTGATAAACCCAGTTCATGAACTGCTCTTACAGCTTTTTATAATATGATTATATTTTGGGTTTAAATTTGAACAGTACCTGTTTGTGTTAATATCTGCTGATTATGCATTTATCAGCTGTTTTATGCATATTTTCCTATTTCTCCATATGCTGTTCTCACATCTACCGATCGTATAGGCAAAGACTAAATCTTCCAAGGCTACTGACTCTACTTCAACCTCTGCCTCTGCTAAGTCAACCAGGGCCGCAAAGGCTGCTGAACTTCCACTGAAAGTTCTTCCCAGGTCAAGTTATCACCTTGGGATGACAATTGACCGAGACTCTATTATAAGTTCAACTGCTGGTGATGCTCTGCTGAGGGATTTGACTGAATGTGGACTTCTTCCTTTATTTCAACTTAATGACACCCACTACAGCAATACCTTGGCCGAAGAATTCTACACTAGGATGGTTCAACCTCCTCCTCCAGCTAGTGCAAATGAGTTGGTAAACCTCAGCTACATCAAGGGCTACATCAGAGGCTACTACATCAAGTTGACCTATAAGGATATAGGACAAATTCTCGAGCTGCCTATTGAAGGCAAGCTGGATTTGACCGATGCGAATCGCAATTGCAGGGAGATGATGAGAGGCGCTCAACACGAAAGGTTTTCGAGATGTCCAGAACCTCTTCCCGCGCCTATCATATCAGCCATCTGCTCGATAAGAGCATTCTCTTCAAGAATGGCGCAAGGGACATCTTTACCTCTCAGCAGCTACTGTGGACCAAAGCTGTAATCTTCCGAAAGCAACTCAACTGGGCCAAAATCATCTTCTCTATGCTATCCCAAAGTGTTGCAGACGTTCAAGCTAACCCCTCTATGCGACGACCTTTCGTACGTGTCATCAATGTCATTCTTCGCAGATATGAGGAGATTGATGAAAAGGTCATCAACGACGACCTCATCAAGGTGTCCAACACTTATGTATTCACGGCCAACAACATCACCCGCTACCGGGATGATATGGCCAAAAGGACAATCATTGTTGCTGCTGCTGCTGCTTCTTCCTCTAGTGGCCCCTCTACCCAAGCCAGCAAAGGTAAGAGAAAGGTCTCAGACACTGAAACTGGGCTTCCTGCTGAGGAGGAGCCTAAACCAATAGGAGCTGACTTGCCTGAGGACTTTGACCTCAGAAAACTCGATCATGATCCCTATGAGCCAACTGAGTCTCCCTCTAAAAAGCCCAAACATTCCTCCTTTCTCACTCCAAGACTCAAACAAAACCGCAAGTCTCGAACAAAAGCTGAAGTTGAAAAGGACACCTCCACATTCCAACCTGCTAACCTGACCAAACCCAAGTCCCAACAAAATCTCCAGCCTACGGTTGAATCCTTTGGTCTACCCACACCATCTGTCGCTCCCCCCACACCAACTGTTTCAAATCCAGTCGATCCTTCACCGGCTGTTCCTCCACCCTCAGTTTTCCCCACGACTTCACCCTCACCAACTTCTGCCTCTTCCGCTCATGCACTTTCCAAGCAAAGCCGTCGGATTAAAAAGGACGCCAAGAAGAAGGTGCACTTTGCTGGAGCTGCTGACCCTTCGTCTCCTCCATCTTCACCTACGAAATCTTCACCTACTTCTTCCCATCCGCAATCTGAATCTCTACAAACTAGACCTCTCCACACGCCATCCACCTCACCCTTTGCCTCCACTTATCAGCCATCCTCAAAACGTTCTCACTCTCCTTCTTCTGACCAGACTACTCCTAAACGACTCAAACCCAATCCCTACAACCAACTCCATCCTGACGTTCAGGAACTGCTTTCTTTCCGAGACAACAGACCTATTCCCAATCCTGCTGATACCGACCGCTTCCTCTCCACCTTAGACTACCCTAAGAGGATTCCCTGCCAGCCCATGTCTGCAGGTGATATCCTTCTCAAATGGGGTGCCTATTATGACCCTCTTCCTCCTGCCTGGTCCCAGCTCTTTCTCTCTCACAATTCAGCGGTTCAAGATCTTATGATCTTCCGCCAATGGATTGCCATCCACAGGGACCTCGGCCTTCCTCTCCCTACCAAATCGGACATTTCTCCCTTTCTCTCTCTGCCTAAACCCCCAGTATTCACCCTTATCTGCCACCCCTCTGTCCATCTTCAGCCTGTGGTCTACAACTTCTTCAATGTAGTCACCACCTATCTAGGCTATAACCCTCTCATTCCCATTCTTTTCCGTACTCTTTCCCTTTCTATCTACTTTTCTCCTCCTCCTTACTTTATTCATTCCAACTCCTATGTCATCTACATAGAGAGACTCTTTCCTATCCCCCGCATCTTCCCTGTTCCACAACCACCTCTTCTCCTTCTTCCTGCTCCTGCTCCTGATGCTGCTCCTGCTCCCGATAATGTTCCTGCTTCCTCTCCTACTCCTAGCCATCTAAGCATTTCCTCTACCAGCGTTTCTCCTGCTTCCTCAGGCCATTCTCACTCATCCACTGGTCATCCTGCCCCCCTCACTGACCAAGCCACCAGCACTCCGCCTCCCATCTCCACACATCCCTCTACCCCCGCAGGTCCGTCTTCTCCTTCAGCTAGTCACCCTGCCTCTCCTGATACTTACCCTGCCGCAGCAGTTCATGACTTTTTGAAAGACTTTGAAGTCATCTCTGTCGACCTTACAAAGGCTCTGCACCAGCTTTCTGCCGATCAGTCTCATATCACACATGTCCAGGCTGACTGTCTGACCGAAGTTCTGAACGTCTCCAAACGTGCTGAGGCCGCTTTTCATGCCTGCCGACAGTCCATATCTACTAGTCAAAATGCTTTAGCTAGCCGTCTCTCCGCAACCTCCTCTGCCAATGCTGCCCTATTCAAAGAAAATTGGGACAATTTGTCCACCGGGATACTGAAGGTCATAGATCTGGTTGACCTTGGCTACAAGCACGTGCTTCAATCCCAACAACGTGCAAATCGCTCTGTCCACTCCTCAGTGCGAGCGACGCGCAACCTCACCTCGAAGCATTTGGCTTTCTATCGCCAGGAACACCAACATACTGCCAACCACCTGTCCTTCATCCATTCCTCGCTTGCGTCCATGAAGGAGGAGATAGCTAGACTCAACAATGATCAGCGGACTAGGCTCATTGAACATAATGCTCTACTCAAGCAGAAGAACAACAATCTCTCCTCTGAACTAGAAGATACAAAAGAAGAGTTAGCAGAAGCCAAAGCAGAAATTGCAAGACTAAAGGCTGCTGTCGACTCTAGATGGGCATCAAGAAACTATGGACACACATCAAGAAGCTATGGGCAATCCTCATCTGGCAAAGGCAAAGATCGTGCACCATCTAGGTCATCCTCTCGTACCGGTCGATGAATTCTATATTTCTTTAAACTTTGACATTAAACAACTTGTTTAACTAACTACGTTCGTTTTAAAACTTACATGCTTCATTATGAACTGCTTAATCTGTGAATGCATGAAATTTTAAACCTCTGGTTTAAAGACATGATCTCTCTATTGCCTAATCTGCTTATCTGCATGTCTTTAAATTAAGATCTATTACAAGTGTTCCTATACTTAATTTCTTACTTGTTAACATCTTGTAATAATTGAATACAATGACCTCCTAGTGTAAGTTCATCTAGGGCATACTTTCTCAACATATCAATCTTACCAGCATGTCATTACTAGAATCGAACATGGTCAGCTGATATTGTATTCATATGGTCATGGACTTAAGCAAATAGGAGGAGATTGTTGTATTTAGTTTAGATTTGCTTGAATCCATAATCCAAGTCTAAGACAAGGTGACTAATGGGCCTGCGTGTCTGTTAGTGTGGCAACTTGTACTTAGGCATAACTTGAATAGCTCAGGGTTGCTCTTTTTGTATAAGTCTTGAAGAAGATCAGCCTATAGGACATCGGACGCTCTCTGCACAATAAGCAAAATCTTGATTCAGCGGTTTTCCTTTTATTATCGGACAAGCTCATAACGGCAAAGCTTCATCAGCAATGTTGAAGGCCTCAAGATCGCCCGATAGATATCTGCCGAAGATATACCCCAAATTAGAAGATCTCATTAAATGCGATACAACATTAACCTGCAACTCTCATTTAATGAAGGTTTCCATTCTCGGCAAATACTCAGAAAAGGACATTCCTCCTGCAAGCGCAGACTGCCTATTTTTGGCAAAAAGTCAGGAAATAGACTGCATGTGGCAGGACAGCCTATCAGGAGTCAACAACCAGTTTAAAGCATTAATTGCTCTTAAATTCAAATTAGAATATCTCCAACGGCTCCAAACTTCCTTCTACATATAAAAGAAGACTTCATTGCTGCATTCAAGACACTTCAATCACTCCAACTACTGAATCTCCATTGTCTTCAAGTTCTTAAAAGCTTAAACGTTCTATTTGTACTCAGTCATTGAAGAGCCTCATACTTAGAAGTCTAATCCATTATAAGCTCTTCATTGATAGCAACACCTAGCTTTCATAGCTCACTAGAATTATATCTTATAGATATTAATTCTCCCACACAAACACTTGGTCAACAAAATTTTTGTACACTATCCATTAGAAATTTAGTTTGTAAAATATCTAGTGGAAAAACTTAGTACACGATTTTCAAATCCAAAGTTGACCACTTTGGTTGTGGACGTAGCACTTATTTATAAGTGTGAACCATATTAAATACTCTGTCTATTTGTGTTATTGTGGATTATTAATGTTGCTATAAATTTCCAGATTTCCAAACTGTTAAGAACTGCTGATCTTGTCTTGTGAAGATCAGCCATTCTTAAGCTTGTCCTATGCTTCACAAGTCTTCCGCCTGCAAATTTTTTTTTAAAATCTAAGTGAAGTAAGATTTTTGAATCAATTTCAAAAATTTGGAGATAGGCTATTCAACCCCCCCCTTCTAGCCTATCGTGAGCAACCTTGGACCTAACAGTATGACTCTTTTTTTTTTTTTGTACTTCTTTGGTGTTTATTTCTCAGCATTTCTTTTCTTTTTGCTGTGATCAATTCGACTCTTTTGTCGGTCGACGACTCTCTTTTAAATTGATTTCTTTTGTCTTAGTGCACAAGATTAACAAAGCATGTTGGTAACAATAAAAATCAATCAGTCTAGAAGTGTTCTAGAAACTATATGCTTTTAACACGTGGCTATGCAGGGTTAGGATGGCTTACTTCCCGAGGAAAGTTTCATAAACACACAGAAAGGGATAGTTTCAGCTGGAGGAATGCTGGGCGCATGACTTACCCAGTTTCACCCCAGCGTGTCTATGCTAGGGTTTGAAGCTTGATAACAATTCAGAATAATCTAAATGAGTGCACGTGTGGGAACCGTAGTTTTTTTTTTAGAGAAACAGGGGCGGCACCCTGCTAGGTTTTATTAAAAATAAAAAAATAAAATACAGAGGGGAACAATCAAGCCTAACCCTGGGAGAGGGGGGACAAAGGAGCCAAACCACAAGCAAAACATAGGTCTTAACAGAAAAACTCTCAAAGCAAAATACATAAGAAAGAAAACTATGAAATTCTAACATATGGAGTGTCGCACTTATCCAGCAAAACTTTACCACGAATGCAACTGGGAAGAGAAGAGATAGTCATGAACTCAGAATCACCACCTTGACCACATCCCAAATTTGCAAGAGCATCCACCAACGAATTAGCTTCCCGAAAACAATGAGAGAACGAAAATCGAATAGAAGCCTGAACAGATAGGATAGCACGGATCATGTATGCACCGTAGTTAACAACTTCTTTTTTTGCAATTTATATGTAAAATGAAAGTGAGGCAGGTATGTACAAAAATGAAAACAATTAATGTCCACTGTTTCTGATTCATGTGATGTGGGTTGATATTTTTTAGAAGTTGAAAATTGCAGGAACGGAAACACAACCACAACTTGAGGGTTTGGAGCCCCGAGAAAAGAGAGTGCGAAAGAAAATAAGAAAAGAATGGGAATTCTATCCTATTTTTAAAATATTACATTTTTGTCCTATTTCCCAAATTGAAAAAAGACATAAATGAATAAATAATGTACAAATGAATGAATTGGCAACAAAGCCCAAATAAATGTACATATCAAAATTTAAATGAATTTTGTACCTGCATCGTTAGTACGAGCGAGGTATGTACGTAATAAAATAATCACGTAACAAAACAATTACGTAATATTTACATGTTACAAAAATAAAATAAAAAGAATACAAATACGTAACATTTAATACATGTCATAAAAGTATAACGTAAGAAAATAAAACATGTAACAAAATCAAAACATGTAATATTTAAATATGTCACAAAAATGAAACAAGCCCGTAACATATAAACATGTTATAAGAATAAATTAAACGAGTATGCAAAGCATAAAAAATATGAGTCTAGACCACTTTTAAAAAACAATTTCCCCAGCTGAATCACCACTGTGAGAACCCCATTTCGACACCGCCCGTCGTTACATCCAAAAATGACGTGTTTCATACTTAAGTGCGTGGAATACACTTGGGCCTCATTATGGACTCCCAAATAATGTTATAAATGTGCAAGACACATTTATATAAAAATACAGAGTCGTCACCCTCGTTTATAAAGAAAATAAGAGAAAAACTGAGATTGTGGGTTCGGGGGCTAAGTTACATGTCGGGAAGGTGTTAGGCATCCAACTCGCCCTTTCGGTCTCTATGGTTGCATGCTCAAATTAAATGCTACGGGTTTTATTATGTTATGAAATAAAATGAACAAAATTTGGGACTTACGTCCCTATTCATGCGGTAAAAAAAGAATAATACGCATGTATTATTTACTCGGTAAAAAGAACTTTTTTTTTTTTTTTTTTTAGGAAACAGGGACGGCACCTGCAAAATTTTATTAATAACAAAAATAATAAACAAGAGGGGACAACCACCTTGCCCTTATAGAACCGGGAGGACAAAGGAGCCTAACCTCGAATGCATACAAATAGAAAAAATTATTTCCGCGTATAGGCCAATAAAATCATGGTCAAGCACCGACGAACGTCATGGAGAAGCTCGCGTTTCTCATAAAAAATTCTCCGTGATGCATATAAGCTTCTAAAGCTAATCTATCAGCCACTTTGTTCAACTCTCGAAAAACATGAACCAAATCAAAGTCACCCAAACTCTTCTTGCAAACACGAAGCTCATATTCATATTGCCAAGGAGCTTTATGAAATCCTTTTAGAACCGAAACCGCCACCAAAGAATCAGACTCCACAATCACATGAGACAAGCCTAAAGTCCGACAAAGGGCTAAACCATCACGAAGGGCATAAATCTCTGCAGCCATGTTTGTCCCTTGGCCATAAAAATTAGAAAAAGCATGAACCAAGCAACCATCAGAGTCTCTAATAATACCCCCCCCTGTGCAAAGGCCATTCCTAGACGACCCATCTGTGTTTAATTTGAAATGACCAACATCCGGGGGTTTCCATCGCAACCATTGACCCTTCCTCCATAAAACATTGAGGCAGGGTAACCGAAGAGACTGCAAGCTCCTTGCACCCGCAAAAGTAAGAGAAGATCTTGGAATGAACATTGACACCATATCACTAATGTCCTTACGAATATTGTTAATTATCCTACCAACATTCATGGCAGAACCTTCATAAGATGCTTTGCACCGGGCTTTCCAAATTTCCCACATAGAAAAAGCAAAAATACCAAGACAAACTGCACCCACTTGATTCCGAAGAGAGTGACCCTCTGTCCAAATAACCCAGGCATGTAATATCGTCGAGTATTGAGAAATTTTATTAAAGGGGCGAGCAAAGTAGGCCCAAACAGCCCTCGCAACTTCAGAATGAACAAAGAGATGATGAAGAGATTCCTGTTGAGGCTTAATGCAGCAGCACACACACTTGGACACAACTGGGACATGGCGAGAATGCAACAGCAAATCAACAGGGACTGCTTTCATGAATAATTTCCAAAGAAATCCACTCACCTTCATTGGAAGCCATTTCTGCCAGATTTTAGCAGCCCAGGGAGGTTTAGGAGCAGGAGTTCTCGGCTTTCCGAAATCGTGGTAGAAAAGCACCGATTGAGACAACGTACACACAAGTCATGCAGGATTAAAGAGTCCGCTTGCACTGACCGGATCAAATTATGCAGATGGGGCGGGATCCAAGGCAGCAGCTGATCCAGAATGGCTAACCCGTCAGCCACAGTGAGCTTCAAATCAATTGGAAGCGGACCAATGAGACGCTCACCACACCAATTATCGTTCCAAAAAGATCGTAAACCCGCACCTATTAACCATTGACTGTGAAGAGACACCTTGGGCATTTGCGCTACAATAGATTTCCAGACATGAGTGGAAGAAACCGGATTCGAAAAACCATTGAAATCCCCATACTTGGCATTGACAAAATGAGACCACAAGCTTTGATGTTGCAAAGCATTCCAAGCTAATTTAGCATGAAGAGATTCCATAACTTGAGTCAAAGATCGAAGGCCTAATCCCCCTTCCGTGAAAGGAAGGCAGACTTTGTTCCAATTCACCCAGTGAACCCGTTTTTCTCCAGCTGAGCTCCACAGAAAAGAAGCCATCCTGCTTTCTATAGTTTTAATGATCGATCTCGGGATTTTGACCACCGCAAGAGAGTGAATGGGAATACTGCTTAAAACGGATTTTAGCAAAACAATTTTACCCCCAAAAGAAAGGAGCCGAGATTTCCATCCATCAATACGCTGAGTGATACGGAGCAAAAGAGCTTCGAAATAAACACGTTTCGGTCGACCTTTAAACAGCGGAACCCCTAAATATTTCATGGGTAAGCGTCGATGAGTACAACCAGACCAATTCCCAAGTAAAGAAATTCTACGTTGAGAAGTTTTCGACGAAACATAAAACCCACTCTTCTGTAAATTAATGAGCTGCCCCGAACAATTCTCATATTTGACCATTAACCTTTTAAGAGCCATAACAGAAGCTTTGCTAGCATTACTGAAAATCAACATGTCATCAGCATAAAGAAGATGTGAGATAACTAACCCCCCTCGACCATGTTCAAATGGATTAAAAAGCCCAGAAATAGCATCATTAATGTTAACCGATAAAATCTCCGAGCCAAAATAAATAACAACGGAGAGAGAGGATCCCCTTGACGAACACCACGAGAAGACTTAAATAAACCAAAACTTTCCCCATTTATCCGAAGAGAATACCAAATAGAATTGATAACTCGGAAAATCAAGTCGCGGCTTGACTCAGAGAAACCAAAAGCCTCCAAAGCTCGCAAAAGAAAATCCCATTCAACTCGGTCATAGGCTTTAGACATATCAAATTTAAAAATAATATTACCTCCTCGCACCTTGTGATCCAGCCGATGAACCATTTCCTGAGCCAAAACAATGCTTTCCTGGATATTGCGACCTTTGACAAATCCTGACTGTTCAGGAGAAATAATATTTGGAAGAAAAGAGGCGATCCTAGTAGCCAGAATACGAGAAATAACTTTACCCACAAAGTTGCACAAGCTAATAGGACGTAAATCACCGAGCTCCGTAGGGTTTGCAACCTTCGGAATTAAGACAACTGAAGTAGCCGTGAGACCTTTAGGTAAATTACTTCCATGAAAAAATTCCTGAACCGCCGTCACCACATCTTTTTTAACAATATCCCAACAGCCCTGAAAAAACCAACCTGTAAAGCCATCCGGCCCAGGGGCACTTGTAGGATCTAACTCCTTGACAGATGTCCAAACCTCTTCCTCAGCCGGAATTTGCTGAAGAAAACTATTCTCATGACTAGAAATCCGTCGCTGAACACCATCAAACAAAGACTCATCTATAACATGAGCAGAAGAGGAAAACAAGGCTGAAAAAAATTGGACTGCCATATCCCCAATCTGAGCATTATCCCGACACCAGGTACCATCCGAAAGTCTAAGCTTAACTGTATTAATTCGGGATCTATCTTTAATGCTTGCATGAAAATATGAAGTATTCCTTTCACCATCCTGAAGCCAATTTTGCCTGGCTTTTTGTTGAAGCAGTTCAGTATCCCATTTTAGCAACTGGAGCAGCTCCGTATTTCTTTGAGCAAGCTGGTCCGCAACATCCCCATCCCAGGACTGCTGTAAACTAAAATCTAACTGTAAAATGATATCTGAATAGAAGCAATCCGTCGAACATGACCAAACACCGACCAATTCCAATGCTTCAACTCTCTACGTAAAGATGCGGCTTCTGGTCAAAATCGTCAAAGCTGAACCCAAAACAGGTCTATCCCATTGATTACGAACAAAAGCCAAAAAATCAGGATGATCAAGCCACATGCGCTGAAATCGAAAAATACCTTTTGGCTTGGAAAGAGCAGAAAAATTAACAATCAAAGGAGAATGATCAGAACACACCCTACTCAGATGAAGGACGCTGATAGTTGGGAAAAGAGCCATGAATAAACCATTCATTAGAACCCTGTCTAACCGAAGCCAAATACGATCATTCCCTTCATGATTATTACACCAAGTATAACAGCTGCCTTCATACCCAGCATCCGTCAACCCAGCTTGACCAATGAAATCATTGAAATCATTCATACTAGAAAAATCACAAGCAGCCCCCCCTAGCTTTTCTGACGAATGAGAAATTATATTGAAATCACCACAAACCACCCAAGGCTCTTGAAATTGCATAGAGATATCCAACAAATCTGCCCATAAAACTTGTCTCTCCATTCTATTACATTTAGCATACACAAAGGAAGCCAGCACTAAGTTATCCCCTAACGTAAGCCGAACCGTAACTTGTTGGGAAGAAGCATTCACAAAAGTAGCATTCAACCTCTGATCCCAAAGCAACCATATATGCATATTTACAGGGTTATTGTGCATACTACCTCTCATATTAAGCTTCCTAGCCAACTTCTCCAGTCGAACCCCGTCAATCTTTGGTTCCAGCAAAACCATGAGCATAATATCATTCTGAGATTTAAGAAGTTTAAGATAATCCATTGATTCTTTGTTACCAACCCCCCTAATATTCCATATCAGAACTGACATAATAAAACCAAAAGGGAAGGAGAATTAATGAGCCTGAGAGGAGGCTCTAGTAACACGTTTGTTTTTAGCAACAAATTTCCTCTTCTTTTCCTTTTCAAGAGCCTTCTGAAATGTTTTAATACAAGCCGAGCTGGGATGGAAATCAATTAAATCATCTAATGAAGCAGATCGAGTATGCTTTACCTTAATCTTATCTAGAAGAAATAAATCATCATGTATCCCCAGCTGCAAATCACTTCCCCTCCTTTTAAATGCCACAGAATCTGCCAGCTTCCTAGATATACTATCAACAGCGAACTCTTGATTCACACCAGGCTGCGCCTCAATATCCTCCACATTATTATTATCATCTAGAGCAGCTAAAACATCATAAGAATTACGAGTGAGCACAGTATTCTGCAGGGTAACATTCTGGACATCGTCCAGTAAAGAATCAGTCACCAGTGAAGGTAAGTCTGCACACACCGAGATTGTACCAAGACCAGAAGGTTGATCATGCTGCTCACTATGCACATTCTGTTGGGGACTCGATGGAATATCAATAACTTCAGTTTCCTTTGGCTTTCCATAATCATCCTTGGAATCTGACCCAGAAGGTTTGTCACTAGCCTCCTTCAACTCAGCATCAAATCTACTGGCAGCGCCTATAGGGATCCATTGTTTTGTAGGAATAATTTCCTCTTTCCCCAGCCCAGTTGGACCCTTAAAAATACCATTCGATTGTCCATCTTTGATATCCTCTTTCTTCGAATCTGATTTTCTGGACAGATTGACCTTGGGTAAAACCCGTTTCTTCTTCCTACAATCATCTTCGACATGACCCAACAATCCACAGCCATCACAATAGGATATATTCCCTTCAAATTCAATAGGCTGCCAAAAACCACTCTCTTTACTCGTCCCTATCCAGATTCTCGAAGGTAAGGGCAAAGAGACATCAACCTCAACACAGATTCTAGCAAACATGGGATGAGATAAATTCAGCGTGCGATCATCTGCACGTAAAAATTTCCCCACAGAATTTCCAATACGTCGCAAACTTGCTGGATTAAAGAAAGGTAATGGCAAGTGATTCAATCTAATCCAAACCGCCACGTAAGGGCTATCTTTCTTGAACTCGAAATCACGAGACCAACGAAAAAGACGAAACATACATGTTTCAATCATTCGGGATTCCTTCGATAGGGCCCTAACCATGTCCTCTTCCGAAGCAAGATGGATCATAACATGCCTTGGGTCCAAAAGACCAACAATAAACAATCCCGTTAATCTCCAGTGTTTTGCAACATGATCTCGAATAGCATGCACAGAGGGGCGGCCAATGGAAAACTTCATTATGAGAGTGTTAGTAAACTGTTTCTCCAACAAATCCATCTCCACCGGGGAAAAAAGACACCCAGGTTCATCCTGGACTGAAACTGGCTGTCTAGGAGCCATTGGAATCTCAGCTAGCACCATGGACGCCGTAGGGTTTATACAAGTCTGACCCTTCTTATGGGAGAGAGCAGCCGCATACGAGATTTTAGGAGTGACGTGAGAAGTTTCATGATTAAGAGTAGAAGATGGATTCTCCAGTGGTGGCGCCTCCGGTGGTAATTCCGGCGGCATTGCCAGCCGGTCGGACCAAACCCTAATGAAAAGCCAAGAAACGAAGAGAAAACAAATAAATCAATTTGTTTATTTATTACAATAAATAAATGTATACATATGTAATTTATACATATTATTAACCAGAATAAAAATAATAAATAAATCAATTATAAACCAACAGGAGAGTCAAAGAAGAAAAGAAAATATCAAATGCATGGTGTGGTGCGCCGCGCACCAGATGGTGTTACTGCGCACAAAATCATGTATTTCTTCCATTTTGTTTCGAAGAACAGAGCATGAAAAATTGTTTTCAAACTCAAAAATCAAGCTTTTAAAATGATTTTCTTTGCAGGGAAAGCAAGTATAAACATATTTCAAAGTTTTACAAACATTAATATACAAGTTTAACAACAAATCGAAGCTAAACAATTAACCAAAACTCAATCGAAAACCCTACTGTAAATGCAAAAAAATGAAGAACGGAAACTTAAAACTTGGATTTGACAGAAAGATTCACATGTATTTACAAATTAAACACTTCGAAGATAGTTTATTTACATATTTACAAACTATTCAAGCCATTTATATGTTTGAAACCGAAGGAAAACTGAACGAACCGAAGGTTCTCAGCTTCTGTCGTTTTACAGATTCGTTTTGGCCAAGTTCTAGACCATTGTGTTGTGCTCCCACTGCTACCGATGCTAGGAAAGGAAGACTTACATTTCTTGTTTGTGTGTGTGTGTGTTTTTTTGAGTTGTATGTGTGTTTGTGTTCACAAAGAATTGAAAGAGAGAGAACCTAGGAGAGTTTCTTGTGTTTTTCCGTGTGTGTGTGATAGATTCACAACCCAGGCATTTCTTGAGTTGAGAAGGATTATATATAGGAGGGTTGGAGAGAGTTACTCACATCCCCAAGTAATCTATCGCGACCCTACCTGGACTCCTACGTGGAATCCCGAGTCGGATCGCGAGGAACGCGATAGACACAAAGTACACATCATAAAAATTCCATATGATGCAAGTATAAGGCGAATGCATAAAACCCTGTAATGCACGTGCAAAGCTTTTCTTTAAAACCAAAGCAATACTTCATCGGCATAATAACAAGCCAAAAAACTAAACTCGTTTAAAACATAGTTTGACTATAACACCAAACATGTAACATAAACCTCCATGAGAAACAAGCTCGGAGAACAACAACCATATCCAAATCAGAGTATGCGGAAGTAACAAGTATTTGTAAATACATCAAGCGCGACAACCATGTCGGCACAACTAAAAGAATATTACAATCATCAAGACTAACACATACTACCCAACATTACATAGTTTAGGTAACAATGTATACCCTCAGCCTCACCAAAAGAAAAATAATGGCCCGAAAAGCATGACCAAAAGAACAACCTGCACAAATGCCGAGACGAAGAAAACTCCTACTATGGGTTCCTCACCGGACTGTGATCTAAAGAAAACAAATGAACATTAGACGGGGTGAGTTTAAAACTCAATAAGCTACTAATGCAACAATATATCTTATGAGATGTAAAACAATAATATGAACAAGTAATACAAGCTATAACCAGATATAACAATCACAAGGCATAGCATGATAAGCATCTTATAACATCAAATTACCCTAAACTACACGAGAGGCTCGACGATCGCCAACCAACCCATACTAGTTGAAAACCGTGACCAACATTCGCATATATAGGAACCACATAAGTGCGATATATAAATACTTTTAAAAGGATACTGTATTGAGGTACACCTCCAATATACCCAATACTTCCAACCAACCAACAGATAATATACCAAGGTAGGAGCCGTTGTTCACGTGCTCGATCGACGAATCAAAACCATAACCAATAACCAATTCTTTGTGAACCATTTTCTGTATTCACGTCGACAGGTGATCTTGGTCCCTACGACCCAAGAATCAATGACCGAATAGCTTACCAAGGTTGCGTTTATTCCATACAACAAATGGTACTATGCCCCTACCGTGGCCAACGGTAAGGCGAGGCCCGATGTATTGGCCTTTAACTATTACGTAGCCCCAGCTCCCGCAATAATCGAGCGCCAATACACCGCCAACAAATAATCCATGGACATAACAAATGTACAAGTAGATGTTTACTTGACATTCACAACAACAAATCAAACTCCAAGATAGGGAGCACAACATCATTTAACATGAATGTCTCAAGTAGGTCATAATAATCCTACTCACATAATCAAACCATCTCATAATATTTACGAAAAGTAAACAACAACATCAAACACAATTTCGGGTAATTAATTTTTCCGACAAAACTCTCGTATCATAACGAAATCCCCAAGTCACACACGTGGTCTCATCAATTATGAAAACCTATTCAACTCCATTAGAGTCATAAATTGTTTCTAATGAGTTCGAATCGGTGAAGAATCATTTTTACTTCAAGACTAACAAGTGATACCATTTCTATGTGTATCAACCAAGCCAAAACAAGTCTCCCAACATATAAAACATGTCATCCACGAAATTAACATGGCTCAACATCAAAACATACTCAAACATGTTGATTTCAACATATAAATGTCATTTTACAAGGCTAAGATGTCATACAAGACATAAATAGAGAATGAGAGGGGTAGTAGTTTACTTCTAGCTAAAATCAACTAAGAAAAACCTTATGAAACCCACATGCAATCTAAGGGAAGTGATCTCCTAGTCAGTAGCTCAACAATGGTGAAGTCGGATCATGATTTGGACAAGAAATGAGCAATCTAGCTCACCTTCTCACTCTGGAACTCTCTCAACTCTTTCTCTAAACTCCAAGGATGAAGATGGTGAAATGAAGAGAGTTTCAACTCTCTAATGGTGTTAAAGAGTCTCTCCAAGTCTGATTTAAGTGTCCCTAGTCGTGTCCAAACCTCAGCCCTTGGATACAAGTCAATTGGTCAAGTCACTTAAAAGTTCGTCAAACAAACAAAGCAGAGCACAACGTTATGCGGCCGTGCTATGCGGACGCATAGCTCTTATGCGAGCTCCTTATGTGGCCGCATAAAATCCAGAAACTTTGGTGTTCTATGCGAGCTGGCTCAATGCGGGCGCATAGTCCCTATGCAGACGCCCTAGGCGACCGCATAGATTCCAGAAACTTTGGACTCCATGCTAGGTCGCACTATGCGGCTACATAGCGACTGGTTCAGGTCAAAAGGTCTCTAAACACTACCAAAGTGATTCCAAAACACTCTCAAGTCATCCCAAGATGACACCAACCTCAAACCAAGTCCAAAATACGATCGAAACTCTTCCGAAACAACCCATAACAAGGGTAAGAATACAAGCCAACAAACGTATCAACGATCTCAAGGAAAACACAATACAAGGCATATGAGAAGTATGAAATCAACTCAAATGCAAACATACTAGGATGAAGATTGTTCATGAAATGACCATAATACCAAATGAAGTAAACAAATATGATGTAAAAGAATGTCATGAACGATGCGGGTGTTACATAATCTAGGAAGCTTTCTCCCAGCTTGTGACCAAGCTTTGCCAGAGAAAGTATCCTCAACGTCAACATCGTCGACCAACATACATGCAGACAGTGAAAGCTTGATATTTTCAGGATGCATGCTTTAGTGCATTGCATACCAAGCCCTTCCACCGCGCACCAAAGCTTGTTTTTTGAAATTTTGGCTTGGTTTTTTCACTTTTGGTCCTCCATCTTTGTTTCTTCATTATTTGGCTCCTTTGTTGAGTTAACTGAAGCCGTTAAGTTCTTGTCGGACGTCGTTGTTATGTCGTTAGTCCGTTGGATGTTTTGTTTTCCTGAAATTATCATGAAAACATGTGTTAATTAATTTTATAAATAAATAATTATTTATAGGTGTACGAATTTGGGGTGTCTACACAAAGCAAATAACTTGAGTTTAGTCCATTAAAGTGAAAGCTAATCCCGAGCAGAGTCGCCACTAAGAGAACCCCGTTTCGAACCTCTCCCAAAGGTCGATGGAAAAGCGACGTGAAGAAATTCAAAACTTAAGCATATTAAGTTATGCTTGAAAATCTGAAAATAGACTCTTTATAAAAAAGGCTTAAATACCAATTTGGTCACTCTACTTTCACCCAAAATTCATTAAGCTCACTTTACTTCTTTTTTTTTTTTTTTTTTTTTTTTTTAATTGACTGGAGAATCAATAAGCTCACTTAATCAATGAGCTTATTGATTGAAAAAGTCTAAGTAGAATAATTAAAGTGTGAAAAAAAAAAGTTAAGTGAGCTTATTGAATTTTTGGGAAAAGTATAGTGACAAAATTGGTATTTAAGCATATAAAAAATAAAACAGAGTCGCCACCTTCGTTTATGGAAAATGGAGGAAAAACAAAGATTCTTTGTTCGGGGGCTAGGTTACGAGTTGGGAAGGGGTTAGACACCCAACTCGCCCTTTCGGTCTCATAAATTTGCTTAAAATGCTTGAAATTGTCAAAATGGCTAAGTGTTAACCAAGAGATTGTCTCGGTTACTAAGACATGTTATTTTACTTACAAAAGATATAAAATAAAATATTATATATTACAATAGACACAAAAAATATATATTACAACGCGAAACGGATCGTATAATTACTGTTGGGTAATTTTCTTTTTAGTTTTCTCGGAAATATCACGGACAGAAATAAGATGAAGCAGAAAAAATATTTTACTTAACTTTAATAAATGAATTCGAGGCTTGTGTTGGACACAATCTCAACAAGACGAAATTGCCCCGTACTAGTGCTAACAGTTCTTGGCAATCGTCCCTAAGATGCAACGACTTTTCAATCAGCGTAGGCAGCACTTCAATACGCAGATTCCGGCGAACTTGGTCGGTGTTTCAGAACTTCCAAGACTCGAGAAGGGGATATATGCAACAATATGATAATTCTGACTAACAGACTAGATGCTCAGGATTTCGGTGTTAGGAACTGTCAATCCGGGGGGTCTATTTATATTTACTGAAGAGTTGTGGTGCCTTTCTGCGAATAGACACAATTTTGAATCTGGTGAATCTGGACCGTCGGATCACACCTGATCGTGTGAGCGCGATCCAGTGGATCGGTTCGCACTCTAACTGCTGCGCAACCGCCCCTAACTGCAACCGTTCGATCAGTTACGATAACCGCCGAACTGCTTGGACCATAACCACCCGTGGCTGTTCGGTTCGTCACTGGGTTGCACCTATTCGAGGGTGCAACGTACCTGGGCCATCCCTGAGCTAACTGAGCCACCTAGCTAGCTGAGCTGGACAAAAGTTTAAGGCTCCTTAGCTCCTAGCGACGATGCGTACGTGCGAAGGGCAAAGTGCGCCTCTAAAGTGCCCATTGAGACCTGCGCGTGCGCGCTTGGGCTCGGGCTCGAGCTCGGATGGTGCGAAGCACCATCCTCGCAGCTGCTTGTGCTAGCCAAAAGCTAGCCCAAGAGACATCACCAGGTTGGACCTTGGAGGAGACCACTTGAATGCTTCCTCCTAGGGTGGGCCAATTAATAAGGTGCATTTAATCACCTTTTCTATTCAATGTGGGATATGGCTTTTCAAATTCCCATAACTCTTCAATTACCAATGTTAAGTTGCATACTTTAATCATTAATAAATCATTCACCCGAAATTGGTTTTGAGATAATAAATATATTAACTTAATCTATTCGAAACGTAGATTTCAATTTTGCAGCTTATTTCCATTTTTAATAAACGGTACCAAACTAGAAATTTGGTCAAATATTGGTCAAACACCAATTATAAAACCAATTTCCAACAATCCCCCACATGAATGACAATTAATGCATGCTATGTATGTAGACTCATTTGAAAGTTCTGGCGAACCGTTATTGCGTCAGGATAGGTAGTTTTTGGCTTTGAACCTTCCTTAGTAAAATACTATCGGATTTACTAGCCACTTAGTACCGTGATGGTTTGAACTAATCGTCTGTATAATGTAAACCGAGACAATAGTACTCACACAATAACAATTCTAACACTTTTGTTCTCACGTTGTGTCCATTTCGGCCTTGGACCATATCATAGTTTCTTAAGTGTTCTAGTAGAAGCGGCCTTTTACTTCTCACTTATATAGGTGATCTCCTATAAAGAATATCCTGCAATACTCCACCTTTTAGGTATAGGAATCATTAAAGGTTAAACCTAACCTCACCACTGTTATAGGTCTACTCACTTGGATGTTCTAGGAATGAGTTGAAACAGGTTTCCAAGTGTTTCCTCTGAACTTTCGTAACTTTGTTGTCTTAATGAACCAAGGTTTTGGGATCTCCAATTCTCAAGGTTGAGTTACCGCTATGATTGTTCTTTTGTTGTGGATTTTAAACCCATTCCCCTTAATAATGTGTACATTTGATCTCGATTGATTCCTTTTGTAAAAGGATCAGCTAGGTTTTCTTTTGATTTTACATATTCAATAGAAATAACCCCATTTGAGATCAATTGTCTAATGGTATTATGTCTACGAAGAATGTGTCTAGACTTACCATTGTACATGCTGCTCTGTGCCCTACCTATTGCCGATTGACTATCACAGTGTATCAGTACAGCAGGAACAGGTTTATTCCAACAAGGAATATCTTCCAGAAAATTTCTAAGTCACTCAGCTTCTTCACCAGCTTTATCTAAAGCAATGAATTCGGATTCCATGGTGGATCGAGCTATGCACGTTTTCTTAGACGATTTCCATGACACCGCTCCTCCACCTATTGTAAACATATAACCACTTGTGGATTTGGAGTCTTTCGTGTCTGATATCCAATTGGCATCACAGTATCCTTCTAATACTGCTGGATATCTATTATAAAGTATCCCATAATTCAATGTATACTTTAAATATCTAAGTACCCTTCTTAGGGCTTTCCAATGATCCGCGTTGGGATTACTTGTGAACCTACTTAGTTTGCTTACTGAATATGCAATATCAGGACGTGTACAATTGGTCAAGTACATTAGACTTCCAATTATCCTTGCATACTCTTGTTGGGAAACTGGTTCTCCTTTATTCTTGGCTAAGTGTAGACTTAAGTCTACTGGTGTCTTAGCCAGAAGGCTGTCAAAGACATCGAATTTCTGAAGAACGTTCTCAACGTAATGGGATTGCGATAAGACTATTCCATCAGATGTTCTAGAGATCTTCATCCCTAATATAACATCAGCTAGTACCATATCTTTCATGTCAAAATTTTTCTTTAACATGTTTTTAGTATTCATGATTAAATCATGAGTATTTCCCATTATTAACATGTCATCTACATAAAGACATATAATGACGTAAGCATTGGATGTACTCTTAATGTAGACACACTTGTCACATTCATTAATTTTGAAACCATTCGACAATAATGTTCGGTCAAATTTTTCATGCCATTGCTTAGGTGCTTGTTTTAGTCTGTATAGTGACTTTACGAGTTTACACATTTTGCTCTTTTCCAGGGGCAACAAACCCCTCGGGTTGCTCCATATAAATCTCCTCGTCTAACTCTCCATTTAAGAAGGCTGTCTTTACGTCCATTTGATGTATCTCAAGGTTATGCAAAGCTGCAATAGCAATGAGAATACGAATGGACGTAATTCTTGTGACAGGAGAATACGTATCGAAAAAGTCATAACCCTCCTTCTGTTTAAATCCTTTGGCTACCAGCCGGGCTTTGAACTTGTCGATAGATCCATCTGCCTTATACTTCCTTTTAAGGATCCATTTGCATCCCAACGATTTGCATCCTGGAGGGAGATCAACCAATTCCCAAGTATTATTGTGCATTGGATTCTATTTCACTATTTATAGCTTCTTTCCAGAATGGAGCATCTGGACTGGATAAAGCTTCTTTAACAGTTCTAGGTTCATTTTCTATCATGTAAGATAGAAAATCAGGACCAAAAGATTTAGCAACTCTTGTCCTTTTACTGCGCCTCGGTTCTTCTTCTTCTTGAGATGAACCGTTTGCATTTTCATAAGTTCTTTTACTAGAACTTTCTTCTTTCCTTTCGCCGCAAGGAAATATATTTTCAAAGAATATCGCATTCCTTGATTCTATCGTCATTCCTTCAGTCATGTCAGGAATTTCTGATTTGTGCACTATAAACCGATATGCACTACTATTGCTTGCGTATCCAATAAAAATACAGTCAATCGTTTTAGGTCCGATTCTGACTTGTTTAGGCTCAGGTATTTCGACCTTAGCCAGGCACCCCCACACTTTAAGGTATTTATAAGATGGTTGTCGACCGTTCCATAACTCATATGGAGTCTTATCTTTACCTTTGTGTGGTAACTTATTAAGAATATAGTTTGCTAAAAGAATGGCTTCCCCCCCGCCCCACAAGTTTTGGGGTAAGCTTGAACTTATCAACATCGCATTCATCATTTCTTTAAGAGTACGATTCTTTTGTTCAGTAACTCCATTTGATTGAGGTGAGTACGGAGCCGTCGTTTGATGAATTATGCCAGATTCCCAACATATGTCTTCAAACGGAGCAACATATTCTCCACCTCTATCACTTCGAATCTTCTTAATTGTTAAATTAAGTTGATTTTCTACTTCATTCTTATAAGTCTTAAAAGCTTCTAAAGCTTCATCTTTGCTTTTCAAAAGATAAACATAACAATATCTTGTGCAATCGTCAATAAATGTAATAAAGTACTTTTTCCCACCTCGAGTTTGCACAAATTTTAAATCACAAATATCGGTGTGAATTAATTCAAGAGGTGTCGTGTTTCTTATTACTGAAGGAAATGGTGACTTAGTCATTTTTGCCTCAACGCAAATTTCACACTTGTCATGTGAATCAATTTTAGTCATAGGTATTAAATTTTGATTCACCAACTTCTTAATTGTGTTAAAATTTACGTGTCCTAATCTATCATGCTATAAATTAGAATTATCCAACAAGTAAACATAAGAAATATCTTTATTCTTCGCCTCAGGGCGGTAAACATTCATTACATTCATTTTGAAGAGTCCTTTATCAAGGTACCCTTTCCCAATAAATAGACCATTTTTGGTCAATACAAATTTATCAGACTCAAAAACTAGTCTAAATCTGGCCTTACTCATTAGGGAGCCAGAAACCAGGTTTTTGCGGATGTCTGTGACATGCAGCACATCCACGAGCGTCAACTCTTTGCCTGAGGTCATCTTCAGCACAACCTTCCCAAGTCGAGGAGTTTCCCATAAACAATTTCCTTCCACTTATAGGAGTGTAGGATGAGAAAGCTTCCTTATCAGCACAAATGTGGCGGGTAGCTCCAGTATCTATCCAACATTCTCTTGGGTTATCTTCCAACTTTGCAACGTTGGCTTCAAACACCACTGCAGTGAGATCGAGCTTATTATCGTCCTCAATCACATTGGCATGATTTTGTTTACCTTTCTGTTTGTCCTTCTTCGGAAGTCGACAATCCTTGGCCATGTGATTTGGTTTGCCACAGTTGTAGCAATCTCCCTTGAACTTCTTTGCAGTTCCATGTTTGGCATTTCCAGTGTGCTTCCTTTTGTTACTAGTACTCGATTCAGCAATATGGACTTTGGCCTCCATCCCAGCCTTGTTAGACTTTCCTTCAGTTTTGCGGTTTCCTTCCTCAATCTGAAGTCGAACTATCAAATCTTCAAGCCCCATTTCTTTTCGTTTGTGCTTGAGGTAGTTCTTAAAGTCTTTCCACATCGGCGGCAATTTCTCAATAATAGCAGCCACTTGGAAAGATTCATTTAGTATCATCCCTTCAGCAGCCAAACTGTGAAGTAAGATTTGAATCTCTCGCACTTGACGTTCTACTGATTTGGAGTCAACCATCTTGTAGTCAAGAAATTTGCCAACGACAAATTTCTTTGACCCAACATCTTCTATTTTATACTTCTTTTCCAAAGAGTTCCATAACTCTTTGGAAGTTTTGATTCCACAGTAAACACTGTAGAGTTCATCTTCCAATCCGTTCAGGATATAATTCCTGCACAGAAAGTCACTGTGATGCCAAGCATCGGCAGCAATACGCTTTTGCGTATCCGAATCGTTTTCTGCAACTGTAGGGGGGTCCTCTTTCAAGAACCTTTGCAGACAAAGAGTTGTGAGGTAGAAGAGCATTTTGGGTTGCCATTGTTTAAAATTCGTACATGTAAACTTGGCTGGTTTCTCACCGTGTGCGGGGTGAGTAGGAGCAGGAGCAGGAGTAGTTGAAGTAGAAGTGGGAGTAGCAGTTGTTTCGATTGCCAATTCCAAGAAAACAAAATTTCATCTTGCGATTGTTGGGTAATTTTCTTTTTAGTTTTCTTGGAAATATCATGGACAGAAATAAGATGAAGCAGAAAAAATATTTTACTTAACTTTAATAGATGAAGTCGAGGCTTGTGTTGGACACAATCTCCACAAGACGAAATTGCCCCGTACTAGTGCTAACGGTTTTTGGAAATCGTCCATAAGATGCAACGACTTTTCAATCAGCGTAGGTAGCACTTCAATACGCAGATTCCGGCGAACTTGGTCGGTGTTTCAGAACTTCCAAGACTCGAGAAGGGGATATATGCAACAATATGATAAGTCTGACTAACAGACTAGATGCTCAGGATTTCGGTGTTAGGAACTGTCAATCCGGGGGGTCGATCTATTTATATTTACTGAAGAGTTGTGGTGCCTTTCTGCGAATAGCCACAATTTTGAATCTGGCGATCTGGACCGTCGGATCACACCTGATCGTGTAAGCGCGATCCAGTGGATCGGTTCGTACTCTAACTGCTGCGCAACTGCCCCTAACTGCAACCGTTCGATCAGTTACGATAACCGCCGAACCGCTTGGACCATAACCACCCGTGGCTGTTCGGTTCGTCACTGGGTTGCACCTATTCGAGGGTGCAACGTACTTGGGCCATCCCTGAGCTAACTGAGCCACCCAGCTAGCTGAGCTGGACAAAAGTTTAAGGCTCCTTAGCTCCTAGCGACGATGCGCCCCTAACTGCAACCGTTCGATCAGTTACGATAACCGCCGAACCGCTTGGACCATAACCACCCGTGGTTGTTCGGTTCGTCACTTAGTTGCACCTATTCGAGGGTGCAACGTACCTGGGCCATCCTTGAGCTAACTGAGCTGGACAAAAGTTTAAGTGCAAAGTGTGCCTCTAAAGCGCCCATTGCGACCTGCGCGTGCGCGCTCGGGCTCAGGCTCGGATGGTGCGAACCATCCTCGCAGCTGCTTGTGCTAGCCAAAAGCTAGCCCAAGAGACATCACCAGGTTGGACCTTGGAGGAGACCACTTGAATGCTTCCTCCTAGGGGGGGCCAATTAATAAGGTGCATTTAATCATGTTAGGAATATGCCTGTAAATTAGCTGATATATATGTATGCATATTCCAACACAGTGATTTGCTTGTTCCCATTACACCGGTTAGTGTGGCAGCTTGTTGAAACAATGCATAGGTCATTAGACTAGGCAGTCTTTATACATATCCGAGTCTTTGTCCTACCAAAGTGATGACAACTTTCATATGGATTAGCTCCTCAAGCGCCAGCAGACGTGACCATCGGCAATGTCTCACCAGCAGATATTTCCTCCAGCTATGATTGCTCATCGGCTATCTCTACATCGCCAGCTTCTACATCGGCAGATCCAAGTATCGGCCAAGCCCTTCATCGAATAAGCTGCAGAAACGATTATTCAAGAGGAACATCATGACCATCGGCTATCTCTACATCAGCAGTTCTACATCGGCAGATCCCAGTATCGGCCAAGTCTTTCATCAGAACAACTGCAGAGAAGCTGAGTATTCACGAGGAACATCGGTCGTCGCTCAAAACGCTACAAGTCAAAATAGATCCGTTACAAGATCTTTCTGATAAGCCCAAGATACGCATCGATGTCTGCGCCTTCACTTTTACTCAGTAGACATTTCCTCTTTTGTGTATTGGTTGCAGTCTTCAAGGCTTCATTCCATAAAAGACCAAACACAGTACACTGCAGGCAAAGCATGACACGTCCTAATCAGTCAGCTACATCCCAGGCAAAGCACGTCACGTCCAAATCAGCCAGCCTGTCTCACGGACCAATTTCAAGACAAAAGCCTAACTGAAGGTCTTTGCCCAACAGATCCAACAATGTACTCCGGTACATTATATGATTCAAATCACCAACGGGCAGAAACATATTCAATGCTCCAACGAACTCTTCTTTCTCTCCAGCCTATATAAGAAGACTCTCATTCTCATCTCAAAGAGCGAGTATGTGTGCTTATGCTTATGCATATGAGAGGTTGTGGTATTGTTCTTCATTTATTCAATCTGAAACCACATCAACGAAGTGAGAAACACAAGTGTAAGAACAAACACTTTGTGTGAGAGAGAAACAGAATTCCAAAGGCCGAGAAGCGCTTGATCAAAACTCGCTTTTGATTTGAGTTCTTTCTTCCTTCGAAAGACTCGGTCTCTTCGATTCTTTGCACTTCTAATCTTCAGCAATAGATCAAGCATCCTGCAATTCGTTGAAGCCTGACCAAGCTTGAAGATGTCCGATGAAGAGCCAGAGCCTAATAATCCTGATTGCATTCATATCGGTAGACTTATACTACATTAGAAGGGCTGTCGATTGTGCAATAAATTGTCATCACTTTTGGCCGAGTGCTTAGCACTCAATTGTTCAAATACTTGTTATTTGAACAATGCCTAAAATTCTATTCTCACAACAAATATATCGAGTTGAAACTACAGGAAGATAACTTAATAAATATTAAGTACATCTTCCAATGTATTTTCGATATATTTGATTTCGCTTTCTTTATCTCTCCTTTTTCTTTCCTAAGGAGATTGCTAGGTTAGAGAGTCTAGGTTGATGTACTAAGCATGTTTGTCTTTGAACAAACCTCTGCTGAATTTTAATATAAATCATATTTTATTACAATCAGCCTTTTCTTATCTTCCCTGAACTGCATTTCATATATCTAATGCAATCTGGTTATGGAAAGCAATTGTTGCATCTAATATAAGATATAAGTTTGCTGTTATGTTTAACATGTACCTATTTGATTACAGCTGCCTTAATCTTATTTGCTATACTTAGGATATTGTTCGCTCGTTTTAACACTTCTTTAACTTTCAAAACTCATGACATATCCTCAAGCAAATGTATAAATTTCTCTCTTGATGGATGAATTACTCTGATATACTTCTGAAAAACAAGCATCTTGATATAAGGCTAACGATTGTCTCAATCTAACACCTTTTCGAGAAAGCTACTGTAATAGGAAGAGCTTCATAAGTAACTCATAGGAAATCATGCTTATGTCATCTCTAAATCTCTGTGATTATTAGCTCTCGTTCTAAGGATATCGATGATGAAACTGTTCTTCTTCAACGAAAAAGCTTCGGCCTATAAAGGGATACACTCAAAGAACCTATGCTCAACATGAGAACTGGTACTTCAACAACTATGAGCAGACATGTTCAAAGAGTTTAATGAGAGAGTAACCCCAGTTTCTAATCTCTTGACATTTTGGGTTACATCTATAAGCTATATTTTGAATAGTTATTCAATTATCATGCTTATTAAGTCTCATTTGTATTATTGGATTTCTGGAGCTATTTTTAGCTCATAAATGTTGCTAACTTTCTCTATGAGTACTTTAGGCAGGAACTTATATGACGAAAGAGTCAAAGACGCAACATTACTCTCCATCAGCAGACATTAATATGGCTGCTGATTCATGAAGGATTGCTGATCGCTCATGGAAAAATCACTTATGCCCTTCACTCACTCAAGGTCAAATCATTATCTGCTGGACTTCAATGCTACTATACGAGAAATCTACCAATAAGTCCAAGATGTTGATAAAGGCCACCTCTCACGTATACACAGAACAGGTCAGCTACTGGCTCACTAATGACCTGTACTCATGTCTGCTGAATTGATGTGTTAATACAAATTATCAGACATACTGCATAAAATCCTGTCATACTGCGCCTATATTGATATATCTGTTTTTAAAACCTGTAGTTGGCTGAATTTCCATATCTGCCAACCTACACTTCATAAGCTCAGTTTTATGTGCTGACTTATAGGAGTAAAAACCTTTAAATGACTTACTCTCTCAAGTCTATTAAAGGTGGAGGCACACTTTTCGAAGACTGACTACTTCGATTAAAGTTAAGACTATTTTCAAAACTTTGGAAAATGACAAAAGCTTTCGCTTTCAAATCTTTTCCAAGAATCTTGAGAAAATCTAGACATCACAGCCTATCCCTGCAAAGGCGTGTCTAGAAGGACAACTCTACAGTAAATCTCCATTATTGAAAGTCCTTCAGTCTAACCTCCGTGAGTATAAGTAGAGCTCCTTCTTCATCCAATCTCTACTATGAATAAACTCACAAGCTGCTTACCGATTACACTAGATACAAAACGATGATTCAAAGTTTTCTCAAAATGTTACTAAGTTCAAGTCCTAAGAATCGATCAAGTCAATTCCTCAACAACGGGGTATGATTTCTTCATATTCACTCAAAGTTGTTTTGATTTTATTTCTGTTACTCCACATGAGCTGATCTAAAATATTTTCAACGACGTATTTTCAAAACCATTCATAAACTGTGAAAACCATTTTCAAAATCTTTCTAATACACAGTTACCAAGCCTGAGAGAAATTTCATCAACTCATTTGTACCAGAAATCATTAATTACGTTTCTTCAATCTTGTCGTGAAAATATTTGATAAAAGAATTTTCTTTTGTCTTGTCCGATAATCATAAAAGTTTGCTAACAAGCATAATTTATATGCTGCAAACCATGGTTATCAGAACACTTAAGAACGTCTTTAATCAATTATGTTAAAAACATAAGATGGAAAGTCATTAACTAATGCCAGCAAAAGTGATTTCAATTCTCTTCTAACTTTTACTTATCAATCTCATTGATATTCTAATATGTTTTCAGATGAATCACTGTGAAAATCAATTAGCATATACCTATACCACCATCGGAATTTTGCTTGCATACGTGAACTTCACAGAGAAGATCCCAGAAAAGAGTTATCAAATGTTTGGGAAGCATTTGATAAATTGCCATGTGCAACAAGTCTTCTGGTTATGTGTAAGTATGCCGGCCATCACCTCAAAGATGGCTAATACAGATAATTCAGTTCTACTGAATTAGGTAGCTAATAAGGAACTGATGAGGATGACGAACTGCTAATCGCCGCCATCCATCCCTGAGCAAATCAAAGGGGATTCATGGTCAAAGCAGTAAATCCTCAGTGGCCATCACTCTTCGGTGCTTTCATAATGACCCGAAGAAGTGAATGTGTTCTGCCTCCCCCGAGAGTTGGAGGAAATCAAAAACGAACACTGCCATCTTGATCTTCTCCAAAATCCTTGACTGATGACCTCTCATTAAGTACTTAGGATTAGGACTTCTTAGGTACTACTTTGTAACATATATCTTTTTTTTACTCAAAATTGAATCACTATGTATCTTTATCTTGTAATCTGCAGTTTAGTCAAAATTCCAGTTGTACTGTTCTTGTAATCAGCTGATCCCCACTATGTATTGTTCAAAACCTTCTGGATTATTGAATACAAGTTCTGCAACTTTCCTTCATGTCTATCTACTTGTCTGAACTCCTTTGATAGCATGAATTAATGTGTTTTAACTGTGTTGATCTACATATCATTCTTCTTCATCATTGTGCTTACCTTCCTTTGGAAAGTTGAAGAAATTGACCTTAATGAAACGATTACACAATTCTTACACAAACTCTGCTGATACCCCATCAGCAAACCGTCCTATAAAAACGGCTATATTGAGTTTCAGTCAGTTATTAATAAGTTAAAATCTTGCTTTTACCCTATCTGATAATTGCCTTTTCCTTGAATTAGAACATCTCATCATGAGTTAATTCAAGATCTACCAAACACTTTAGTAGTTCAAACATAGGTAGACAGCAGTTACTTAAAGGATGACTTTTATGTCTATATCTTACCTTTAAGTTATTACAAGTCCATTACTAAATTCTGCCTTCCCCATTCTACACACAAGATTACTAGTGAATTTACCTTGAACCAAATTGTCTGCTGTGCCAACCCAAAAATTGTAAGCTTTTGGACTTATAAAGGTTTTATCTCTTCAAAGTATATGAGAACATTTTCATTAGTCTTCTACTAAAATCCCAGCTTTTAAACTTCTAAAAATCAAAGGCTTACACGTACTTTCAAAATAGCTCAACAGCAATTTGTGCCCTCGGCAATGACTACAATCAAATCCAGTGTGATCCTTGAGATTAGTAATGAGAAGGCAAGGTTAGCAGTTTTTCCTAATGATACACCATCTCGGCTAAACTACTAATCAGTAAACAGACTAAATTCAAAAACACTCTGTTATGCATTATCACTTTCCTAAATTTCAAAAAGGCTGAGAAAAACTTAGATAACTTGACCTACTTCAAAAGATAGCTAGAAATTTTAGGATTCTTAGGAAGACTGATGTTTTCAAAGACTAAGTCCTTCCTCAGGAGTGAATGGCTGATATAACCCCTGCTGTATATAGTATATGTCTCACTCTCTTCAACAGGTCTATTCAAAAATACTCTTTAGCGAAACTCTTCCCATGCTAAGGAATGATAAGACCTGTCGCAAAGAAAGAAGCTCGGACATCACTTCAGGTACACATTCAATATCTCACTTGTCTGATTTCTCTATTCAAAGTTATAAGAATTGTTCTTATAAATTCTTATTATTCTTAGTAGATCTTTGCTTCTTATAAATTTTATCATCTGCTAAAACTTTTCACTTAATCAATAAGGATACTGAACTTATAACTAAACAAACTCATCAAATATCCCCAAAAATCAGTCAAATCTCTTTCAAGGAAAAACATGAGACAACCCTATTATCAGCAGTTCTTACTTCAGCAGATACCAAATACACACTGCTGATAATGTCCACATCCTTGAAATCCCATCAAATTGTTCATATATCTATATAAAATCTCAACGGGAACAAAATTTTAACCAAAACTTAATACACACTATTCTCCAAAGCTAATCTTTATATGTGCATCCTATACAACAGTGGCCTATGGCTCAGGACAAGATATTCAATCTTCAACTCAGCAGTTGTACCCAGTAATACCTCAATAAAGGCAAACAAATTAATTTGTTTATATATAAATTTTAAACTTATTGTTTTAAAATAATATGTGTATACATTACCCCTAGACTACCTAGATCATATCCATAACCACTCTCTGCACGATGACATAATCCTGAAATCAGAACATCATTACTATGTCATTAAATGCGGCCTCTCTCTTATGCCTCCAAAACGTCTTATCAAATTCCTCTAACCAAGAAACCTCTTCATATTCTCAAAACTTTGTAAAACGTACTAATAATAACATACCCTCAAACATTCCTTAATATAATTCTTATTTCTTTAGAGTTTCTTCATCTCCTACCCCAAAATTTCTCCACCATTACAGTCATTTGCATCATGTGTTCACCAAACTTGCCTAGACCTCCTCATCGACCCATTTCCCACACTGAATGGCGTCAACATATGATGGTTCTTCTTGCCACTCCTCCACCAGTGATTCAACGACCTCGTCGTGTAAGAAATCGTCTTCGAGACCCCAGGAACGACGTATCCAATTTCATCCCATGGATTCCCACAAGAAACCTTTCCACAACTACAGCGCCTGACACTCTCTCTGCTCCCATCACCTCAAATGCTCAACTTGAGCAAACTCAGATTCAGGAGGAGCATCAAATCACAAATGACAATTCTGCGCCAAATCCAGCGATCAATGTACCCTCCAATTAGAACAATAGACCTTCATCCTCTAACTCTACTTCATTAGGATGTCTAGCTAGGTTTCTGCTTCATCAAACAAATTTTCTTTTGCCATATTAGTGTTATATGTGTAATACGTTTTGTTTTGTATGCTTTTGTTCAGCTACATTTGCTACTTTATTTTGCTTTAATTATCGAAATTTGTCCTTGTGCATACTCTTTCATGCTTGCAATTCATTTTTATTATGAACTAAAATATCCTTGCACATGCATGTACTCTTAAGGATACAATATACAAACTTTAACACTTGACCTATTAATTAAAGAAAGTTAAAGATCGTATATGTCATCTTTAGATGTATATCTCGTGCATCCAGTAAAAGTCAACATACCTCTCAACAACATCGTCCTATAAAAGAAATTCTTCGGCTCTTCATAACTTATGAATTGACCTATTTAATCTTTTTTTAAACTCATCCTGTTATACTTACTTTCTTGTAAAATATCTTTTCATAACTCCCTTAAGTACATCCAAAGCTCATTTCACTTGTAATATCTCAGGAAGAAAATTTACACGAAACTATACTTTCCTGTTTTAATTAGATATACCTTTAAGGAGGAGACTATTTTGAACATTTTACTACTTAACAGATTATCTTATCTGCCCCTCTTATTAAAGAATAAAACTTGTCCTATTACATTCTTGTAAAACTTCTTTACAAGCAATGGAACAAAATTCCTCACCTTGATATCTTACTCTCTCCATTTGATATGTATTTCTTATACATGAAAACTGTGCATTATAAATTATTCGCACACTGAGAAAGAAAATTAATTTGATAAATGACTTGCTAGATCAAAAGATTTTTGATCCACATAGCATACTTAGTCTGCCTATGTTTTTGAAGACTGCCGATATGACAGATAGAAGTACTTACTCAATACTGTCTATATTCTCGGCAGAGTTGCAATTAGCTGATCACATAGGCATTTCTATAAAGACAGTATATAAAGGAACAAACTTCATCCCCACTACATGTCGTGATTATAATTCATACCTTATGAGTTAACATAAGTCAGTTCTCTTAACTTGTTCGATCCCCAATAAAGAAGTACTTACTCAATATTGTCCATATACAGACATTCTCTTATCCATCAAAGAAAGATTTAGTTTCTGATATTCAATATTTTACTTTGTAACCATCAATCTATATCTAGCTTGTGACCATTAAGGAGGAGAGATTTAGTAAGAGTGACATTATACATACAGAAAAATAGAAAAGTCGTCTATTGAGAAAGGCTTGCGATCATTAAGGAGAAGAGAAAAACATTAAGGAGGAGAGATTGTAAGAGGAAGAGATTAAAGATTAAAAGACAATTAGTAAGGAGGAGAGATTGTGAAATTGCACATACAGCGAACTATTATACCACGCTGAATATTATACTATTCTACCTATCCTTCACAACTTTTAAAATCATCAATTGCTTTGTATTTGTTCTTTCATTTATTGAGTCTGTAAATACTTAGCAATAGATGACTATACATACGCTATCGCTTGTAAGTTCAACCTAGGGCATGCCTTGATAAAAAAAAATGAATATTCATTAGTGGCATGTTATTACTAAAGATTGAACAACTGCTTTAAAGAGCTGTATGTATAAGTCAATTGTAGTAATGGCCCCAAGCAAATAGGAGGAGATTGTTAGGAATATGCCTGTAAATTAGCTGATATATATGTATGCATATTCCAACACAGTGATTTGCTTGTTCCCATTACAACACATGTTTCACAAGTGGCTAAAAGGGCTGCGTATGATAAGTGCCTATTTTATAGGTACTTATAGCATCGTATTCGCAATAATTAACTTGATTTAACTCCATTTTTTGTTCATTCATAGCATTATCTATTTTATTTGCGGATATTATGCTTGGGTTGTGTTTTGTTGTTATAACAAGGATTTTAGGAGCACTTTCTGACATGAATCATGGATCACGGGGTGCAACGGAACCTGGTGGGGCAGCTAGGGCTAAAGACTTGGAGCAATTTTTGTGGAAGAAAAAGACAGAAGCCTCGCACGACCGTGCCAAGAAGCAACGCACGGCCGTGCTAAGCAAAGTGCCAATTCTCTGGAAAAAAAGCCTCGCACGACCGTGCCAAGAAGCAACGCACAGCCGTGCAAAACATTCTGTCTCCAATTTCAAGCCTCGCACGACCGTGCCAAGAAGCAACGCACGGCCGTGCGAAGCAAAAGTCTTTGTTTAAAAAGGGGGCCTTGTGTCTTTTGATGAAGAGTTGTAACTTTTGGCTCATAAAGCCTATAAAAATCTGATTGTATTCACCAGTTAGGGATCGAAAAATTGCAGAATAGAACTTTACTCTAGCATTATATTTTGTATTCCATAACATCAAATCCTCAAGTCATTCGATATTCAAAGATTGGTCGATTGTCCTTGAAGTTACTTTTGAAAGGTGGAAGCAAGAATATCTTGAAGTTTACTTTCAGCCTTTGTTTCTCTACAAGCATAAGTTTTTTCTTTCCTATCTCTATATTATTATTTTCTTTATGCTTGTTTTAATAATGGGTTGTGAGTAATTCCCCCAAATTCTTGGGGTTGGAAACTTAACACCATTATTCATCGTTTTTAATTCATGCCATCTTCTCTTCATCTTAAACAATTCTCTTCATATCAAACTTAAAAGACTTACATTTTGGAGACGTCCAAATTGTATGATTCCAGTTAATCGAGAGAAGTACTTAGCAGTGAATCTCGACTAACGGAACCATATGAAGGAACTAAGTTTCATTAATCACGAGAGTGGTTTAATGGCTTAGGGATGATCCTTGAATGGAAAGTATGTGGATTTTATAAACATTAATGGATTCTTACTAATTATGGGCCATCGAGAGATAGGGCATAATTAGTGAAGAATACAAATACTACTTGCTTGATCGTGAGAAGTAGTATAGGCTCAATGTACCATCCTTGATTTTGATGAAAACTCTTGTTCAAAAGGCATGATTATTTGATGAATAAATGATTGTTCAAGTCCCAATCCCGAGAATACTTTCATCTTATAAGAAGTTCAATTAAAGTAATCTGTGCATAATTCTAGTATTTTCATAAACATATTCTCCCCCAAAAATCTTATTTCTATAATCTATATCAAAGCAAATATTTCTCTAGTAACATTGTCCTCGTGGGATTCGACCCGCATTTGCCTAATCTATACAACATTTACACCGTGCACTTGCGGTAACAAATAAGCCGTTAAGTTAAGGCTTAACAAGTTTTTGGCGCCGTTGCCGGGGACAACGGTATACTATTTAGTATTTTCTTACATTTAGATTCATTTACAATTCTGTTATTTTATATTATTTTTATTTTAGTTCTACTATTCTCTCAAAATTTTTGTTATTTTGATTACTTCGAAAGGTATTTTTGATTTACATGAGAAGAAGCCGAAATCTCGAGAAATTTGATCCTAAACCGGAAAGAACTCTTCAAGCAAGACTCAGAATACTGAAGAAGGCATTAAAACAAAAGATGGGAGATAACGAGATGATAGTGCCACCGGTGATGAGAACCTTGAGGGATTTTGTAAATCCAAGTACTCCAGGGATAAGATCACCAATAGTTGTACCAGATGCTGATGCGGCCAACTTTGAAATCAAACCGCAATTACTTCACATGGTCTTAAACGACCAATTCAGTGGATCGGCATTCGAAGATCCTCATCTCCATATTCAAACATTTTTGGAGTATTGTGATACCACAAGAATAAATGGTGTCACTCAAGATGCAATAAGGATGCGCCTTTTTCCTTTCTCATTAAAGGATAAGGCGAAGCAATGGTTAAACTCGGTTCCACACAACTCTTTGACAACATGGGACCAAGTACAAGAGGCATTCCTTGGGCGATTCTTCCCTCCAAGCAAAACCGCCCAACTTCGGACCAAAATCACTAACTTTGGCCAAAAGGGAGATGAATCACTTTATGATGCTTGGGAAAGATATAAGGAACTCTTGAGGATGTGCCCCCATCATGGTCTCGAGAGATGGCTGATTGTACACACCTTCTACAACGGTCTCTCACCCAAGACAAGGGAGACGATTGATGCCGCTGCAGGAGGTGCATTAATGAACAAAGCAGTAGATGAAGCATATGAGCTTATAGAGAACATTGCCTTGAACCACTATCAGTGATCAAACGAAAGGGATCAATCGCAAAGGACTCCAGGTAAGTACGAAGTTGATACAGTAAATATCTTGTCGTCTAAAGTTGATATGCTCCTTAAAAAGTTTGACCAATTAAACATGAATACAGTGGCAAACATTAATACTATTTGTGAACTATGTGGATCAAACACACATAGTATAGAAGGTTGTGAATTACTTGCTACTACTTCTAGTGAGCAAGCAAATTATGTTAATTCCTATGGGCAAAAGGGTGGCATGTTTTCAAATACATACAATCCGGAATGGAGAAACCACCCCAATTTTTCCTATAGGAATAGCAATGTTTTAAACCCACAACCTCCTACACAAAGTCAGCCACCGGGTTTTGTGCAAAGGAACTTTCATGATAATCCTAGTGCTTTTCCCCCTAAATCAAAATTGGATTTGCTTATGGACTTTATTGTTGAGACTAAGAATGCACAAGAAAAACCAATAATGAATTTAGGGAGTGCTTTAAGCAAATGAATGATAGGTTTGATAATCTGGCCACCCATAATAAGATGCTTGAAAATCAGCAAGCTCAACAGGCGGTACCTCGCATAGGCCACAAGGAAGCTTTCCGGTCAACCACAAAGGCCCGGTGAGCACGCTAAGGCAATAGTCACTAGGAGCGGAAAAGAATTGGTAGATCCCCCTTAAAATAAAACTTAGTGAGTAGTCCAACCCCACCAATGGTTGAGACTAATGAAGAAGTCGAGAAGGGAAGGAATCTCCCATCCCATCTAGAACTTATGTTCCGCGGTACCATACCCCCAAAGGTTGGTTAAGGCAAAATTAGACAAACAATTCGCTAAGTTTCTAGATGTTCTAAAATCAATTTATATCAATATTCCATTTACCGATGCATTACAACAAATGCCCTCTTATGCAAAATTTTTGAAAGATATTCTATCAAATAAGAGAAGACTAGAAGAATATGAGACCGTCGCTTTGACGGAAGAGGTCAGTGCCGTTTTGCAAAGAAAACTTCCTCCAAAACTTAAGGATCCCGGCACTTTCTCTATTCCTTGCGACATTGGTAAATTTAATATTGATAATGCGATGCTTGATCTTGGGGCTAGTGTTAGCCTAATGCCACTTTCCGTTAGTAAGAAACTTGGTGTAGGGGAACTCAAACCCACCACCATTTCTCTCCAATTGGCGGATCGTTCCATAAAATACCCAATCGGTATTATGGAAGATGTGCCTTGTCGTGTAGGGAAACTTATTATCCCTGTCGACTTTGTTATTCTCGAGATGGAGGAAGACCATCTCATTCCCGTCATCTTAGGAAGACCATTCCTTGCCACCGCTGGGCAATCATAGATGTTAAGAATGGTAATCTCTCTTTAAACGTTGGGAATGAAAAGGTTGAATTTAACTTGCCAAAAGTAATGAAGAATCCCAATCTCGAGAATCCTTGCTATAGAGTTGATATACTTGAAAACTGTAGCAAGGAGTTTGAAAATTTTCAATCTAAAGATCCATTGGAAAAATGCCTTATAAATGAGGAATCCTTAGGTTGTGATCATAACAATGACGTGTTTGATTATGCTATGTATCTCGATGCTAACCCTGTAGTGAAGAAAGGGAGCATGGAATTTGAAGATTTGAAGGTAAAAGCAAACCCGTCAACTGATGAAGAAAGCAAGGTACCTCAAGTTGAACTTAAACCCCTTCCACCAAATCTCAGGTATGAATTCCTTGGTCCTAATTCTACTTATCCAGTGATTGTTAATGCTAATCTAACTTCTCTTGAAACAGAAAAATTATTAAGAGAACTTAGATTACATCAAAAAGCCATCGGATATTCTATTGATGATTTAAAGGGAATTCACCCTAAGATTTGCATGCATAGAATCGACCTTGAGGAAGATCATAAACCCTCAATTGAGCACCAAAGAAGGCTCAATCCAAATATGAAGGAAGTAGTCAAAAAGGAAGTCCTTAAACTACTTGATGCAGGCATTATCTACCCTATCTCGGATAGCAAGTGGGTTAGTCCGGTTCAAGTAGTTCCTAAAAAAGGAGGTATGACGGTCATTAAGAATGAAAAGAATGAATTGATTCAAACTAGGACCGTCACAGGATGGCGCATGTGCATTGACTATAGGAAGTTAAACAAAGCCACCCGTAAAGACCATTTTCCTCTCCCTTTTATCGACCAAATGCTTGAAAGGTTGGCAAAACATCCATACTATTGTTACTTGGATGGCTATTCCGGATTTTTTCAAATACCTATACATCCAAGCGATCAAGAAAAAACTACTTTTACTTGCCCTTATGGCACTTTTGCTTATAGGAGAATGCCATTCGGATTGTGCAATGCCCCCGCCACCTTTCAACGATGCATGATGGCCATATTCTCAGATTTTATTGAAAACATAATGGAAGTGTTCATGGATGATTTTTCAGTTTATGGTTGTTCCTTTGACGAATGTTTACAAAACTTATCAAAAGTATTACAACGTTGTGAGGAGGTCAACCTTGTTCTTAATTGGGAAAAATGTCATTTTATGGTAAATGAAGGAATCGTCCTTGGACACTTGGTATCCGAAAAGGGGATTGAAGTAGATAGGGCAAAGGTTGAAGTAATTGAGAAATTACCTCCCCCAACCAATGTCAAAGGGGTGAGGAGTTTCTTGGGACACGCCGGGTTCTACCGGCGTTTTATTAAAGATTTTTCAAAAATTTCTAAACCTTTGACCAATCTACTTATGAAAGATATTCCTTTTATTTTTGATCATAGTTGTCTTGAAGCTTTTGACAGGTTGAAAACAGCATTAATCTCAGCACCCATCGTGCAACCACCAGATTGGGATCTTCCCTTTGAAATCATGTGTGACGCAAGTGATTATGCAGTTGGAGCAGTTTTGGGGCAGCGGAAGGATAAGAAATTGCATGCCATCTACTATGCTAGCAGAACACTTGACGAAGCACAAGTCAACTATGCTACAACCGAAAAGGAACTATTGGCCGTTGTGTTTGCAATTGATAAATTCTGGTCATATTTAGCGGGATCAAAAGTCGTCATCTATACAGATCACGCAGCAATAAGGTACTTATTGACTAAGAAGGAAGCCAAACCGAGACTCATTCGATGGATCCTACTTCTTCAAGAATTTGACATAGAAATCCGTGATAAAAAGGGGTCGGAGAATTTAGTAGCCGATCATCTTTCCCGGCTCACTAAAAATCTGGAAAACTCCGGTGAAGAAAGACTTCCTATTGATGATTCATTTCCAGATGACCATCTACTTGCCATAAATAGCATAGAAGAACCATGGTTTGCGGATATTGTAAACTACTTGGCTTGTAGCATCCTTCCGCCAGATATGAGTTACCAACAAAGAAAGAAATTCTTCTCAGATGTGAAGAACTACTTTTGGGAAGATCCACTTCTCTTCAAACAGTGTGCGGATGGAATCATTAGACGCTGCGTGCCCAACGAAGAGGTGAGTAACATACTTTATCATTGTCACTCTTCTCCTTGTGGTGGGCATGCTAGCACTTCAAAAACAGCAGCCAAAGTTCTTCAATCTGGTTTCTATTGGCCTACTCTGTTCAAGGATGCACGAAAGTTTATTCTCGCTTGTGATCGTTGTCAACGAACCGGCAATATCTCAAGGAGAAATGAAATGCCTTTGAACAGCATATTGGAGGTTGAAATCTTTGACGTATGGGGTATCGATTTTATGGGACCATTCCCATCATCCTACAATAACACTTATATACTAGTAGCGGTGGATTACGTCTCAAAATGGGTTGAAGCTGTTGCATCTCCAACAAATGACTCCAAGGTGGTAATGAAACTCTTCAAAAACATCATCTTCCCAAGATTTGGAGTGCCAAGGGTAGTAATAAGCGATGGTGGTTCACACTTCTCACACCGCCAATTTGAGGCTCTTTTAAGAAAATATGGTGTCCATCATAAAACGGGCACCGGTTATCACCCTCAAACAAGCGGACAAGTTGAGATATCAAACCGGGAAATTAAATGGATCTCGGAAAGGACAGTCGCAAGTTCAAGGAAGGATTGGTCAATCAAATTGAACGATGCTTTATGGGCTTATCGCACCGCCTTCAAGACACCCATCGGAACTACTCCCTTCCGCTTAGTGTATGGGAAGCCGTGTCATTTGCCGGTGGAGCTTGAACACAAGGCATATTGGGCCATTAAGGCTCTAAATTACGATATGAAGGCTGCCGGTGAGAAGAGGAAACTTCAGTTGCAAGAACTCGAGGAACTACGACTTGAAGCATATGAGAGTGCCAGGATCTACAAGGAAAAAACGAAGAAATGGCACGACAAGCATATCTTAAGAAGAGAGTTCCGAGAAGGGGACATGGTTCTACTCTTCAATTCCCGGCTAAAACTCTTTCCGGGAAAATTGAAGTCAAGATGGTCCGGGCCATATCTGGTGCGCAGGGTTTATCCATACGGGGCAGTCGTCATATGGAACGAGTCAAAAGGAGAATTCAAGGTTAATGGACAACGACTCAAACATTACATAGTCGGCGACCCAATTGGAGTAGTGGCTTCAATATCACTTGGAAATCCACCAGCTCCATCCGAATGAAGTTTACTTTCAAAAAAAAAAAAAAAAAAAAACTTTTAAAACATTCTGTTCTCAAAAATTGCTTCGCACGACCGTGCATGTTATAACACACGACCGTGCGAAAACTTTTCAAACATTCTGTTTTACAAAAAATTGCTTCGCACGACCGTGCGTGTTAAAATGCGCGACCGTGCGAAAACTTTTCACACATACTGTTTTACAAAAAAATTGCTTTGCACGACCGTGCATGTTATAACACACGACCGTGCAAACAATTTTCAAACATTCTGTTTTTAAAACAATTGCTTCGCACGACCGTGCTAGATACAACGCACGGCCGTGCAAACCCCTTCAGTCGGTCAAAGCCCATGCCAAAAGTCGGGTCTTTTCAAAATCTTTCTCACTTTCTTCTCCTCCTCAAGCCCAGCTCGCCCTCTCTCACAGAAATATCACCAAGCTGCCCCCCCTAGCCACCAATTTCATCCAATTCCACCATTAAATCCGGCAACCATTCATCCATCAACCATTAATTCCGGCAATTCAACTCCCCCAAAACCATCTCAAAAAAAAAAAAAAAAAAAAACTCCAAAACCCTAGCTTTTCACCCAAAAAAAAAAAAAATTTCCAAATCTCTTCAAATTAAAGCTCAAGATTGGATGTTTTGGAGGCTTTCAAGCAATTTAACTCATTCAACAAAGAAGGAAGCAAAGATTTGAAGCTACTCTGTGCAAAATCGAGGTAATCCAATTCCTTTTGCTATTTTTTTGCTACAAAATTCCTTCTGCTAAATTGTTGGGTTTAATTGTTTGTTTTGCATGCTATAAAGGAAAATTCCTTCTGCTAAATTGTTGGGTTTTTATTGTTCGTTTTGCATAAATCTTAAGCTAAAATCAAAATTGTGTGGTTGGTTTAAAATATTTTGTTCTTTGAAAATTTATACACTATGGAAGGTAGAGGAAAAAGAACGGCTACTTCAAAGAGGCCACGTACCATTGGGTCCTCTAGCTCCGCACCCAGGCCTGCACCTCAAAACCCCCAATTTGATCCACCCCTTAATAATTTTGGAATAACTTTTAGCCAACGGCGCTTTGCGGAGCGATTTGCTTTAATTAGCCATTGCCGTATCAAGCCTACACAGTTCCCAAATGAGCAAGCCCTACAAAGTTTGGGAATTTTTGAAAATATTCGATTTTTGCATGAGGGCTTAGGATGTGCACGTTTCCTTTCCCTACATGAGGAAACATATGCAAGGCTCACCTTAGAATTCATTTCCACAATGGGTGATAGGAGTGGAACGGAAATAGACGAGAACGGTCAGCAATATGACGAAAAATACCTTCATTTTCGTCTTCTTAACCAAGACCACTCCCTCTCTTACACCCAAATAAACAATATCTTTGGTTGGCCTGCAAGTAGGAATTTACATTCTGCCCTTCCTCCCAATTACAATGAAGGAATATTTTGGAAACAAATAACGGGCCTCAACACTTATGAACCAAGGACAGCCAAGTCCTCTTCTATTATCCACCCTGCTCTCCGAATCATTCATAGAATATATGTTTGCACCATTTTTGGGAGAAAAGACAAGGGCACAATAAATAGGAGAGAGCTTTTCATGTTGTGGGCATTTGTCACGGCCCATCAAAATATAAACTTTGCTTTCTGGTTTGTTACTCATTTATGGCAATATCATGAGGCAAATTTTTCCAATGAAATTCATATCGGGGGTCTTATTACGGTAATTGCAAAAGGAATGGGTTTAGTCATACCCGAAGAATTAGAATCTGTCCCAGGATCCACAAGCCTAGACATTCAGGCCTTGCGGAACATGAAAATGATCATCAAAAGAAACAATAGGTCTTACACTTGGTTGGTTGGGGCCCAAAACATGGAATACACAATCCTACCAGACCCCAACATCCAAATTGTCCACATTAACCAACCCCTAACATGGACAATTCCTAGGACCATTGATTCTGATGAAGATTCTGCTGAAGAGGAAGACCCTCTTCCACAAGAAAATGACAACAACCCATTTTCGCCCGAATTCTTTAACCAATTCAACCAAATGTTCCATAGGGTCAACCAAATCTATGATTATGGAGTGGCCAACTGGCCAGGCTTTCCACCACCCCAATAGGCTTGTACATTCCTTCCCACCCAAAAAAAAAAAAACATTGCGGACAATGTTGGTTTCCAGTGTGGGGGAGGAAAATATCAGTAATTATTTACTTGCATCTTCATTTCTTTGCACTCTACATGCTTTATGCCCTCAATGATGATATTGTTCAGTATGATGTTTGCTCAATTGCTTGTTGCCTTAGTTACTCTCTTGTCACATCCCATCATTCACATCTTCTTTCATTTTAAAATTGAGAAATTTTGAGCACATTAGAAAATAAATGAAAATTTTTTAAATTTGTTTAGAGTCAATAAATGATACCAAGCAACACATTGATGATTTTGTGATCTGTTGACATTTGAATGGACTTTAAACACCGGTGAGATTTGTTTTGGCCTTCAAAGATTCGGCACGTTTGCACCGATCTTAATTTTTCTTTTCATGTGTAAAAATGCTTCTCATGGGGTGTACACCTCGGGACTTTTTTTTTTAATGATTCCTCTACCCATTTCATTCCTACCATTGTCAAGGCTAGTCGCAAATTCAATTGTATATACCATCAATTCCTTGAAGTTTCCATGACACTTAGGTTGACATAATTGCCCTTTGGTGTTTAACTAAAAGAAACACATACATCACCATTGCTGGAATCCTGAAATTTTAAAGTACTCCGCTCGAAAATCAAAAATGAAAATCATTAATAGAGTGTGATGTTGCAACAAAAAGCAAGGTGTATTGTGTTAATATTCAAAGACTTGTGTCATGGTCCCTAAATTTACAAGCCTTGACCTATCACTACATTTCAAAATCCTCTTCCTTCCTTCCCTAACCAAGGCCTACACAGAAACTCCACTCTTCGACCTTTTTATTCAAATTCTGTGTACAAATCTTCTTTGGTATCCATGAAGGAAGAATTAGAAAATCATTGTCCTTAGTGGTACATTATGTCTGTCCCATTTGATGAAGCAACCGAGCGTAAACACACTTCCCATCAAACACTTGAGGAGCGAATTCCGTGAGGGTCCATTCAAATTATCAAAAATTATGATCTCATTTTTATCACCAATCATTTTCATGATCATGCTTGATAAGATTTATTGATGCTATACTAGTTTATAATTTTTTTCATTTGCATTCTATCGTTCTGAATTTTTCTCCTTTCTCAAAAAAAAATATATATATATATATATATATATATATATATATATATATTCGGCTCATTGGATTAAGGGAGATTTTCTAAAGGCAAGAAAGCAATTAAAGCATTTACTAAACTCTGAGAAGGCTTTTTCTTTCCTATCATTCGTCCAACATCGTCATTTCATTCTCCCTCGTTTTGAATCTTCTTTTTCTCCTAAACTTGCTTGGGGACAAGCAAGGATTTAGTGTGGGGGAGTTGATAAGTGCCTATTTTATAGGTACTTATAGCATCATATTCGCATTAATTAACTTGATTTAACTCCATTTTTTGTTCATTCATAGCATTATCTATTTTATTTGCGGATATTATGCTTGGGTTGTGTTTTGTTGTTATAACAAGGATTTTAGGAACACTTTCTGACATGAATCATGGATCACGGGGTGCAACGGAACCTGGTGGGGCAGCTAGGGCTAAAGACTTGGAGCAATTTTTGTGGAAGAAAAGACAGAAGCCTCGCACGACCGTGCCAAGAAGCAACGCACGGCCGTGCTAAGCAAAGTGCCAATTCTCTGGAAAAAAAGCCTCGCACGACCGTGCCAAGAAGCAACGCACGGCCGTGCAAAACATTCTGTCTCCAATTTCAAGCCTCGCACGACCGTGCCAAGAAGCAACGCACGGCCGTGCGAAGCAAAAGCTGCTGTTTAAAAAAGGGGGCCTTGTGTCTTTTGATGAAGAGTTGTAACTTTTGGCTCATAAAGCCTATAAAAATCTGATTGTATTCACCAGTTAGGGATCGAAAAATTGCAGAATAGAACTTTACTCTAGCATTATATTTTGTATTCCATAACATCAAATCCTCAAGTCATTCGATATTCAAAGATTGGTCGATTGTCCTTGAAGTTACTTTTGAAAGGTGGAAGCAAGAATATACTGAAGTTTACTTTCAGCCTTTGTTTCTCTACAAGCATAAGTTTTTTTCTTTCCTATCTCTATATTATTATTTTCTTTATGCTTGTTTTAATAATGGGTTGTGAGTAATTCCCCCAAATTCTTGGGGTTGGAAACTTAACACCATTATTCATCGTTTTTAATTCATGCCATCTTCTCTTCATCTTAAACAATTCTCTTCATATCAAACTTAAAAGACTTACAATTTGGAGACGTCCAAATTGTATGATTCCAGTTAATCGAGAGAAGTACTTAGCAGTGAATCTCGACTAACGGAACCATATGAAGGAACTAAGTTTCATTAATCACGAGAGTGGTTTAATGGCTTAGGGATGATCCTTGAATGGAAAGTATGTGGATTTTATAAACATTAATGGATTCTTACTAATTATGGGCCATCGAGAGATAGGGCATAATTAGTGAAGAATACAAATACTACTTGCTTGATCGTGAGAAGTAGTATAGGCTCAATGTACCATCCTTGATTTTGATGAAAACTCTTGTTCAAAAGGCATGATTATTTGATGAATAAATGATTGTTCAAGTCCCAATCCCGAGAATACTTTCATCTTATAAGAAGTTCAATTAAAGTAATCTGTGCATAATTCTAGTATTTTCATAAACATATTCTCCCCCAAAAATCTTATTTCTATAATCTATATCAAAGCAAATATTCCTCTAGTAACATTGTCCTCGTGGGATTCGACCCGCATTTGCCTAATCTATACTACATTTACACCGTGCACTTGCGGTAACAAATAAGCCGTTAAGTTAAGGCTTAACAGCGTACCGGTTAGTGTGGCAGCTTGTTGAAACAATGCATAGGTCATTAGACTAGGAAGTCTTTGTACATATCCGAGTCTTTGTCCTACCAAAGTGATGACAACTTTCATATGGATTAGCTCCTCAAGCGCCAGCAGACGTGACCATCGGCAATGTCTCACCAGCAGATATTTCCTCCAGCTATGATTGCTCATCGGCTATCTCTACATCAGCAGTTCTACATCGGCAGATCCAAGTATCGGCCAAGCCCTATATCAGAATAACTGCAGAGAAGCTGATTATTCAAGAGGAACATCATGACCATCGGCTATCTCTACATCAGCAGTTCTACATCGGCAGATCCCAGTATCGGCCAAGTCTTTCATCAGAACAACTGCAGAGAAGCTGAGTATTCACGAGGAACATCGGTCGTCGCTCAAAACGCTACAAGTCAAAATAGATCCGTTACAAGATCTTTCTGATAAGCCCAAGATACGCATCGATGTCTGCGCCTTCACTTTTACTCAGTAGACATTTCCTCTTTTGTGTATTGGTTGCAGTCTTCAAGGCTTCATTCCATAAAAGACCAAACACGGTACACTGCAGGCAAAGCATGACACGTCCTAATCAGTCAGCTACATCCCAGGCAAAGCACGTCACGTCCAAATCAGCCAGCCTGTCTCACGGACCAATTTCAAGACAAAAGCCTAACTGAAGGTCTTTGCCCAACAGATCCAACAATGTACTCCGGTACATTATATGATTCAAATCACCAACGGGCAGAAACTTATTCAATGCTCCAACGAACTCTTCTTTCTCTCCAGCCTATATAAGAAGACTCTCATTCTCATCTAAAAGAGCGAGTGTGTGTGCTTATGCTTATGCATATGAGAGGTTGTGGTATTGTTCTTCATTTATTCAATCTGAAACCACACCAACGAAGTGAGAAACACAAGTGTAAGAACAAACACTTTGTGTGAGAGAGAAACAGAATTCCAAAGGCTGAGAAGCTCTGCTTGATCAAAAACTCAGTTTTTGATTTGAGTTCTTTCTTCCTTCGAAAGACTCAGTCTCTTCAGTTGCTGCACTTCTAATCTTCAGCAAGAGATCAAGCATCCTGCAATTCGTTGAAGCCTGACCAAGCTTGAAGATGTCCGATGAAGAGCCAGAGCCTAATAATCCTGATTGCATTCATATCGGTAGACTTATACTACATTATAAGGGCTGTCGATTGTGCAATAAATTGTCATCACTTTTGGCCGAGTGCTTAGCACTCAATTGTTCAAATACTTGTTATTTGAACAATGCCTAAAATTCTATTCTCACAACAAATATATCGAGTTGAAACTACAGGAAGATAACTTAATAAATATTAAGTACATCTTCCAATGTATTTTCGATATATTTGATTTCGCTTTCTTTATCTCTCCTTTTTCTTTCCTAAGGAGATTGCTAGGTTAGAGAGTCTAGGTTGATGTACTAAGCATGTTTGTCTTTGAACAAACCTCTGCTGAATTTTAATATAAATCATATTTTATTACAATCAGCCTTTTCTTATCTTCCCTGAACTGCATTTCATATATCTAATGCAATCTGGTTATGGAAAGCAATTGTTGCATCTAATATAAGATATAAGTTTGCTGTTATGTTTAACATGTACCTATTTGATTACAGCTGTCTTAATCTTATTTGCTATACTTAGGCTGTTTATTCTTCCGCTGCTCAGACTCTTTTCTACCAGCCAAGTATAACATCTTCCTATTATCCATTCTTCAAGACTGCTGATGCTCATCAGCTGATTTCATTATATCGGCAGTGTTGAATAAGCAAGGAAGATGACCTATCCAGATTAATCATTTTGTCTATGTTTTACACTCTAACTTTTGAATTAGACAAAATCTTTAAATCTAGTAACATAGGCTATTCACCCCCCCCCCTCTAGCCTATATTCTGAGCACTTCACTATGGACCTAACAAATCACCTTTTCTATTCAATGTGGGATATGGCTTTTCATATTCCCATAACTCTTCAATTACCAATGTTAAGTTGCATACTTTAATAATTAATATCTCATTCACTCGAAATTGGTTTTAAGATAATAAATATATTAACTTAATCTACTCGAAACGTAGATTTTAATTTTGCAACTTATTTCCATTTTTAATAAACGGTACCAAACTAGAAATTTGGTCAAATATTGGTCAAACACCAATTATAAAATCAATTTCGAACAATTACATTTTTACAAATGGCGGGGAAAACTCATGAAATGTACATAAACTTTGCACAAGAAAATAACAAAAACAAGTAAATGCTCACCTTAAATATGTTTTGTATACTTGTTAGATCAGCTTAACTCAGGCAGGGGTGTGCTCTCCTTGTCTGCTCCCAAGAAAGAGAGGCTTCGTTGTTAGTGTTGTAGAGATAGTGGTTATTGTTGAGTTGTTCTTCAAAATGGCCCGGCCGGAGTCAAAAACAATTGTTGTGAGAGTTTGTGTGTTGTGATTTTGTTATATGTGTGCCGAGAGGGAGAGATAGATGGATAAGAGAGGGAGTTGTGTTGAGAGATCGGTAAGGGAGTAATTGGTTTTTTGTTTGAGCGTTTAGAGAGAGGGACGGATAGAGAGGGAGAGACAGAAAATGGAGTGAGTTTAGTGATGGAGGCCAGATCCCAGTGAGAGAAGAGGGAGAGAGTTGAGAGAATTAAGTTTGTTTTTGATGAAAGAGTGAATGAGAGAGAGGAGAAGAGAGATTGTGTGTGTGTAGGGTGAGAGTTTTTTTCTTTTTTTTTCTTTGCATGAGAGTCGTTTAAATAGGCTGTTTGTGCGTGAATTAGGTTTAATTTGTGTACAAGCTTGATTTAAGATCATCCTTCACGAAGAGGATTGAAGACAGAAGAGGTAGAGCAAAAATGGGCGTTGAGCCTTTTTTTTTTGTGTGTCGCCCTTTTCAGTCACTTTCGCCATTTTACACTTAGGCCTCTTAGATCTTGAAACATCGGAAATAATTTGTATTGGTCCATTTAACGATAGAAATATATTTAACGGACATGATAAAATAGGGGTGCGAGATCGGGGTGTCTATAGTAAGGATAGAGAAATTGACACAGTGATTTATAGTGGTTTGGATCTCTTATCCTACATCTACTATCCTCACAGGCCTTTGACTATAGTCCATTATAATCCTCTTAATTATACAAATTCTTGAATAGAAAAGTCATCGATTTTTCCCTTTTAGTTGGCTCTACAACTAGGACACTTTATACAAGGTAAACATAAGAAAATAGAATGCTTCTGTAGAATGGCTAGCTAGTCTAATAGAAGCGAGATTGTAGATCCGTGACAGCTTTGATTGTTGTGTGATATCTTGGATACTTGAGCAGGCTTGAATGGTTATCTTCTTTGTGTATACTGAGTATATTGAATATGAGTGATAGTCAATATGTTATATCTATGAGGCTTGAATGAGTGTGTATATTTCCTTATATTGCTCTGATGCGTGTATGTGCTGTTTTGTAAAGCTGCTTGTTATTAAGCTGCATTTTTCCTTTATTTGAGATTTTCTTTATATAAACAGTTGCTTGAGAGAACTAGCTGTTGCTCAACTCTTGGATTTGCAACTTGCAACACCAACTTGCCTGGTCATGTTTAGCTGCCAACTTGGAGTATTCGTTCTCTCACATAGAGATGTTTCTCTCACAGCTTTTGGGTGTTGCCCTAACTAGGGTTTCGTCTGAGTAGCAGCATCCTTAAAAGTCTTTATTGCCCTTGAATTTGACCGTTGCGAGTTTGATCATTTGGCGGTTCAATCATAACTTTTAGGTATTTGAGAAATAATTATGTTCTGCAATCTTAGTTGCTTCTATTATGTGAAATAGCCAAACATCGTAGCCTAAAACACTATTATAGTTTGATCAAATTTGTTGATATAAAACTCTTTTTACAATGTTCTTAATCATAAATGGGGATTAATCTATCCTATTTAGCATCATCAAAACAATAATTTAAACAAAGATTCTAACAGTTTGGTTCGGGTTTGGTTAAACCAAAATTTGAAACTTCAAAAAAAATTATGGTTTCTTAAATATTGTAAATGCCCCTAAATTTAAAAATATTAATCAAATCAAAGAAAAGTACAAATGAATGAAACAAATGTTAGAGCTACAGTCAAATTCAAATTTTAAATATCTTATCATTGAAAAAACATTCAAAACAAAGATTAAAACTTCAACAAAATTACAATACGTACATAAAAATGTAAGATTACATTCAAATGAATTAGTCAATTGAAGAAAATTTTGGATTTCACACATTAGTTTGGTCTTTCTTGTTACTAAAAATCCACCAAACTTAATTCCACACATATTTAGTTTTATTATTTAATTCTGTTTGAAAGCCAAACTCAAAAATTAAACCAAAATCCATATTTGAATTCGATTTGACCAACCAAACTGGAAATCTAATTCTAATTCGATTTTGGTTTTTTCGGTTCGGATGATCGATTTTATCGATTTAGTTTTCGGATAAACCCAAATATTGAACACTCCTACCTGGAGTTGTAGTTTTCGAACTAAAAAAATATCACTAAATGAAGAACTACTATTAAGGTTATTCAAAATAAATACTATGGCAAGTAACAACAAGGTGGCATAATTATCCTGTCCAGTGGAAAATTATAAATAAATAAATAAAGTGGAACCCAAATTGACTTCCCAAAATAAAAACAAAAACAAAAACAAAACAAAACAAAGAAAGCAAGAGCGGCACATTGCTAAAAAATAGTTTCAATATAGTCAAATGATAAAGGGTTAAATGGTAAATAAACATTTGGTCAGATCAAGGAAAAACATCATCTCTTTAACTCTTTGTTATAGACTAAGCTACTTTTGGATTTTAATTTATGTTATATTCCATTTATAACTAACTCTCTATTTTAGGCTAATGAAGATGACCGCTAAGCTTCCGGTGTGGGATAATATCAATTTTAGCACCTAAGTTGACCTTCATCTCAGTTTTAGTATTCATTGTAGTGAGTCAATTAAATTTCATCCTAAACATTTCTAAAACTCATCAATTTTGATATTTTTTGTTAAATGTCCTTAAATTATAGTTTTGTTTGATTTTTTTGAGTCAAATTAATTATTATTTAAATAAAAATTTAACATATACTCGATCCGTTCTACCCAAAAAGTTTACGTTGAAAAAATCTAATAATTAAGAGATATATATATAAGTAGTATTGGAGTTGGTCATAATTACAAAATTATTTGAGCATACTTAAGATGTTTATAGCATATATAAAGGGTAAAATTGAAATGTGTATGGATAACGTAGGCATAAATTTTTAGAGTGAACTCTTTTAGTAAAAATATTTTAAAATAAAATAGTGACTCTTTGCCTGAAATTGAGGGAGTATTTTTTAATTCTTTTCAAAATTATAAAATACATAATTTATAGTTCTAAAAAAATACTACAAATTGCGTATTATATGGTTTTGAAAAAAAATATACATCAATTTTTATTTGAAAAACAATTTGTTGACTTTTTTATTTGAAAATAATTAGTTGACTTCAAAAAGTTAAACAGAACCATAATTTAGAATCGAAGGGAGTACTATTTTTGACGTGATCGTTTGGTAGACTACAAGCAATCGATTCATAATTGTGTTGGATCTCATGATAGTTTTAAGATTGAGCTCACATTATAAATTATTTTTTACAACACATTAATAGTAAGAAATTATTTCAATATGTGTGTGTGGTGCACACACAGTATGAGAAGAAAGTACGTAATGTAGTGAATGAAATGATGATTTGAGCAAACATAGAAGATATTTTTAATATAATTTTTTTTTTTTTTGTTCCTCATCATTTCTTATGTATGATATAGAAGTTAATTTTATTTTTTTTTTAGATCTAGAACTTGCATTATTTTTGTTTGGCTTAAATCGCAATTCGGTCGCCCTAATTTGACAAAAAATTCATTACGCTCACCCTACAATTTTTTTTCTCAATTTCATCACTATACTTGGCATAAATCCCACGTTAATCACTCCATCCAGATTTTTGGATGAAAAACTTACTTTTTTTTTAAATCTCGAAAATACCCTTACTAATAACTATCAATTTAATCACTGCACTTAGACATAAATATCAAGTTCATCACTCCATCCTGATTTTTGAATAAAAAGTTTAAAATTATCTTAAAAACCCGAAAATGTCATTACTAAAATATTAAAATTCATTGCAACCAAGAACAAACAAAAACCCAAAAATTGAGCAACTAGGAAAAAAGATTAATATTTAATTATCCTAAAAACCTGAAAATGTCATTACTAAAGCATTAATATTTAATCTATTACTAATCCTAATTAAATTAACATTAATATTTAATATTATAACTACATTGAGATAAATGACTAATACTTTTAATTAGATTAAGATAAAAATTTGTAATAATTAAATTTCTTAGAAATTTTTCATAATACCCTTGAAAAATGGCATGTACCACATGATTAACTTAATGGATTTTTTCTAGTGGTGTCATTAACCCTTATTTAAATATCGATAATTACTTATGAATAATTTATAATAATATTTTAATCTTACGTTATTCTACAATAATAACTATCTCATAATAATTTAATGCATTTGTTTAATATAATTAGTTTTATATATAAAAAAAAGTCAAGCTAAAGAATGTATTGCTTTAGAAAAGACCAACATAATCTTTTATTAATTTTGATTAAGAATTCTGATAAGTTAACCTAATTTTTGTTTAACATTTTTAAGAATTAGTATGAAATTATGTTATTTTATTATATTTGAAATAACTTATTTAACTGATTTGATTATTTTAAATATTTTATAAGCAAAAAATTTTATACTATTAATCTTAATGCATTTTCTGTCAAAGCAGGGTGACTAAATAGCAATTTAAGCCAACAATATATTATAAGGTAAAGGGCATTTTGGTCTTTTTGTAGCCCTCCATCCAACAAAACTAACGGAAGTCAAGCGCGGTGAGCTTATTGACTCAACATGCCAAGTACAGTGATGAAATTGAGAAAAAAAATTGTAGGGTGAGCTTAATAAATTTTCTGTCAAAGTAGGATGACCAAATTGCGATTTAAGCCTTTTTGTTTCTTTACAAAATTTAGAAGTTGTAATTATTTTTTCTTCTACGAGATATTAAAGCTGCAATAAGTTTTCTTCACAAATACGATCCTACTTTTATGCTAATTGCTCTTTTGTTAGCATTGTATTCAAAATCAAGATTCAATTGGTTCTACAACATTATGGAAGAATGAAAATGAATAAATCAAGCTACTATATGGAAGAATGATAATGCTAATTGCTCTTTTGTTAGCATTGTAATATTCCTAACCCACGTCAGTTAGATGTGTGGAGAGGACCAACTAAACATACATTACATACAAAAAGAGACAGATTCCATTGAAGAGCTTGAGCACCAACACCAGATCTTACTCAAGAATAAATGACCTTACACTCTATTATATTTCTTGTTCTGTGTTTGATCACACCTACACACAACTATTGTAAGCAATCGATGAGTGGCTTTCCAAACTTTTATTATTTGAAAGCCTCATTGATTGCACCCACCCAAGAGAAGAAATATATTCTTATTTACAGATCCTTCTTCTTTTATAAACACTCGGTCAAAATAGTTTTTGTACACGATTCATTGTAATCAAGTTAGTAATTGTACTCAAGTTTTCATTTGTGAAAATTTGACAATAGTGTAGGCTTTATACTCGTAACTGATGGAAAAAATAGTGCACAGTTTTGAAATCTAAGGTTGACTACCTTGGTAGTGGACGTAGTAGTTTTTACAGTGAACCACTTTATATCTTATGTCATTTATTTATCAATTTGTGTGTGTTTCTCGTTGATTGTCTTGATACTTAAGAAGCTTGATACTTAAGAAGCTTCAATTTTCTTAAGTATCAACCAATCTCTTCCTATCAGTCAGTTACTAGACTTACTCTTATATTCTTATTCTTAAGTTATTAACTTATCAAGAATAATCTTTAAAAAGTTTCTATCAAGCTGAATGATGACTTTACATAGTTAGTCAACTGATGGTTGCATCTCCTCACAAAGCATGCCGATAAAAGTTTACCTATTCTTACAAGCAGCTTTGTGATTTATACTTTTCAACTATTCTGCTGCCCCAACCAATATAATAGTTTGTTACTTTGATTATATTTGGAAAGTGAACTCATTTAATTTAAATAAGAAACAATTTATTTTATATTGGTAAATAGGCTATTCACCCCCCTCTAGCTTATTTCTGGAAAAAAAAAATTCAAAATGAAATAGTAAAAATTACATATCTAAAATTGTCAGTAGAATGCCTCTACAGAATTATCTTCAGTCAGTATAATTATCTTCTGCCAATCAGCATTAATAAACATCTTCAATCAGTCAACTTTCATCAACATCATCTGTCAGCTAGGACAACGTAGCTAACCACAGCAAGATGAATTAGTAGCGACTGATTGCTTATCAGTCAAGAAAACATTGACTGAAGCAACTGAAGCTGTAGTGGAAGAAATTTTCAGTCAAAAAGAAATAACTTTCAAAACTTTCAGCTAAGTGTAGAAACCCAGAATTCATACACCTACATTATATGAATTATCCAATAACCAATTGTTTATTTACAAATGAACTAACAGTTGATTCTATGATTATTCCAGGAAACAACATACACAACGGACTGTCAACGTCCAACAAATATAATGACTGCGATTAGATCAACATCAAGGGTCAAACTCAAAGATACAACATATTCAACAGGACTAACGACGTCCAACACACAAACAACCTTCAGTTAGATCAACATCAAGGGTCCAGACTGAAGATACACAGCTTAGAAGGGTCAAAGTGCAAGACACAAATCCTGGAAAAGCCAAAAAATAAGTTTGGTGCGCTGAAGCCATGCTAAGTGCGCTGATACACCCAAACAGGGTTTGGTGCGCGAGCACCATGCCAGGTGCATCGCGCACCAAACCTGCAATTGCCCCATAAGTCAAGCCGCCGGCTGCTGAAGACTTTGAAGGCACTAAGTAAGCTTTGTCCAAACTTGGGCCAGAGAGTAACTCTCACTTCCTCCCCTATATAAAAGATCTCAGCTCTCCCAAAAAAGAAGAGAAAAAAATAGAAGAGGACACTCCCTCAACAAAGAGCTCACACACACACACACAACTCTCTCTCTATCAAGCCCTTTTTTTAGGAAGAAAAGAGAGAAATAAAAGAGAAAAGAGTATTGACTCTCTCTCAACACACATAAAACGTAAGTCTTCCTTTCCTCGATTAGTAGCAGTGGAAGCACAACGATCAGTCTACGAGCTAGCTTGATCCAATATTACACAATGGCCTAAACGTGGCCCGAATTCTGTAAAACGACAGAAGGTAACCCCTTCTGTTCGTTAGTCTGTTTAAATATGTAAATAAATGTAATAAATATATGCGAGCCTATGATAACACCAGCTGATGTGTGCTCGGGGTGGTAACGCTTATGCTAACCATTGGTCCGTTAGAAATGCCCGTCGAGTTTTAAGTATTGGATATCCTTTCTACTTTCAGTTTACTGTTAGGCCGTCAGTGGATTCATGGCGTGAAAGTTGTAGCTTCATCACTCCAACAATGCGTGAAATTCATCCACGAGGATCATATAGTCATTATTTTGGTAGACAAACTCATGGAATCAAAAGAGAAAGGGGATGTTCCTATTCTTGAAATTGAGCACGATGACACTGGCATCTTTTTGAGCAGATTCGAAGTAATCCCTCAGACGAGGGTGAATGCAATCCAGCATGCAGGAAAAACCAGCATCAGTGATAAGAAAGCTGTAGAATCTAGAGAGATAGTCTCTTATTGCATGATCTGCAATATAGGCTACATGCCAGGACATGGGCTGGACAAGAGTCAGCAAGGCAGAATCAACCTGGTACAAGACGACATCAAAGAATGTACACCACCTTTTTGGGCTGGGATACAAGCCAACACCTACAGAAGTAGCGGCAGTAATGGAAGAGAAGCCCAAGAGAAACAGAGCAATTCAGAATAACCAGCCAGACACGGCACCTCCCATGAACCCCTACAAGAAGACCCTGAATAGATACTTTGTTAAGCATGGAGAAAACATGGCTTACCTCATGTTCCCTGAGCCATAGATGAACAACAGCAAAAAGATACACCCTGGATGGGAAATCTTCAACGACATCAGCTTCATAGTAAAAGAAATAGAAAAAGTGATCATTGGCCCACGTTACACCGCTTACAAGGTGGTGACGGTCGAGAACACATGGACTATTGATCTGAAGGATTCTGTCCGGGCCCTATTCAGAGAAGACTTCATGGGAGACAGTTTTCTAGGATTGATCGACAAAGTAGCAGATAGCACAGAGGACTCAGTAGCAAAATTTGAGGCAGTGGCATACAATTCGCTTCAAAACTGGTGCACAACTTTAGGACCGTTGCTAAAGGCCGAGGACCTGGTGGAGCGCTTCGGATACACCTTACCCCCTTCTTCCCCTTTTGTTAAGAACTGGTCATCAATCGATTCAATTTCGGAAGCCAAAATCGAGGACCTCACCTGTGAGGACCTCGATGAGGTAATCAACCTTGTAACCCTTCCTTTCATTAATGATAATGCAAGTGTTTCTGTGTATTCCTTGGTTGCAAGTGTGTTAAAAGATGAATTAACTAAAAACATGATAAATCATCCTGTTAATAATGACTCGATTAATAATGGGGATTGTTGTATTTTAGCTTAGATTTGCTTGAATCCATAACCTAAAGTCTAAGACAAGGTGACTAATGGGCCTGCGTGTCTGTTAGTGTGGCAACTTGTACTTAGGCATAGCTTGAATAGCTTAGGGTTGCTGATTGTATAAGTCTTGAAGAAGATAGCCTATAGGACATCGGACGTCCTCTGCACAAATAGGCAAAAATTTGATCCAGCAGTCTTACTTTGGTTATCGGACAAGCTAGTACCAGCCAAGCTTCATCAGCAATGTTGAAGAACTCCAAGAACGTCCGACAGTCATCTGCTGAAGATATGTCCTAACTCAAAGACCTCATTAATTGCGATACAACGTTAACCTGCAACTCTTATTTAATGAAGATTTCCATTCTAGGCAAATACTCAGAAAAGGACATTTCTTCTGCAAACTCAGACCGCCTATTTTTGGCAAAAAGTCGAAAAGATCGCAAGGTGCGGGACACCCTATCGAGATCAACAACCATTAGAGCATTAATTGCTCTTAAAATTCAAATTAGAATGATCTCCAACGGCTTCAAGCTTCCTCCTGCATATAAAAGGAGACTTCATTGCAGCATTCAAGACTCTCGAACAACATCAATTCTGAATCTTCATCTTCTTCAAGTTCATAAAAGCAAAAACGTCCTATCTGTACATAATCATTGAAGAGCTTCACACTTAGACGTCCAGTCCATTAAAGCTCTTCATTGATTGCAACTCCTAGCTTTTCATAGCTCACAAGAATTGTATCTTATTGATATCAATTCTCCCACACAAACACTTGGTCAACAAAATTTTTGTACACAATCCATTAGAGATTTAGTTTGTAAAATATCTAGTGGATAAACTTAGTACACGATTTTCAAATCCAAAGTTGACCACTTTGGTTGTGGACGTAGCACTTATTTATAAGTGTGAACCATATTAAATATTCTGTCTACTTGTGTGTGATTGTGAATTATTTGTGTTGTTTAAATTTCCGATTTCCAAATGTTGAGAACCGCGATCTTGTCCCGTGAAGATCGCCATTTCCAACTTGTCCTATACTTCACAAGACTTCCGCCTGCAAAATTTTTCTAACTTAAGTGAAGTAAGATTTTTGAATCAATTTTAAAAATTGGACATAGGCTATTCAACCCCCCCCCCCTTCTAGCCTATAGTAAGCAACCTTGGACCTAACAATTGGTATCAGAGCTTAACTCTTTGAAAACTTGTTTTTCCGAGATTAACCTCTTGAGAGATTAAAGATCATGGCTGCTCACCAAATGTTGGAAACTTCAAACGTGAACCATTGTCCTGTCTTGGATGAAGTTCACTTTGACATCTGGAAAGATAAAGTCAAAAGACATATGAATTCAATTGATAAACGTTTGTGGAAATGTGTCACGATGGACCCGTAATTCCAATGAAGCCCAATACACCGCCGCGGTAGATGCAATCTGAACCCGAAGTACCAAAGCCGAAGAAGAGTGGGATGATGAAGACGAAAGAATGATGCTCGGATGGAAAGGCCATCAACATCATTACCACCGTGTTGATATAAGCACGTATCGCCATTATCAACCCGGACACGGAAAGGAGATGTGGGAAGCCATCCTTGAATATCTTGAAGGTGATGGTGAGACAAAGAACAACAAATTATATACCTGCATCCGTAAGTTTGACTCCTTCAAAAGGATCCCAAAGAGTCTCTACGGCGCCTATGAGATTCTATGAGGTAGTCAACTCTTGCTATTCCTTAGGAAAGAAGTATGAAAAGAAAGAAATAAACATGAGATTTCTAAATGCACTAGGCGGTTTATGGCATGTTAAAATCATCGCCATGAAAGAGTCAAAAGATTTAAACAAATTGACTCTTAGAAACCTTTATGCTAGTCTTTCGGTTTATGAGCTTGAGATCCAACAAGCTCAAGAAATGGAAAAGAGTTTTAAAAACTTGTCCTTACCACCATGTCTCTCGAACCTTCTGTTCAAAACCCGATGAAACACCTTCTACATCCGGTGAAGATGATGATATTCTTTCGACGAAGCCTTTGCTATGTTTGTAAAGAAATATCAACGTTTCAAAAGGTTTAATAAATCATCATCACATAGGCGTCTTCTCACAAAGCGCCGTTCCTTATAAAACAACCGCCAACCAAAAAGTTCGCTCCTTATAAATCGCCAGATCACCAAAAGGATAATGAGCTAGTTTGTTTTAATTGTAGGAAACAGGCCACTTTGCGTCTCAATGTCCTAAGCCAAAGTATGAATTTTATAAGAAACGTCCCGAGTCAAAATTTCAAAAGCAAAAGGGATGGTGGTGAAGACATTGATGAAAGCAACCTACCTACTTGGTGTGACATCGACAGATGAGGATGACTCTGTGATTTTCTTTGAAGAAGCCAACATATGCCTTATGGCCGGGAGTCACCACATGATTCGTGAGGTCACTACCATTTCAACAAAATGACAATGATGATGATGATGAGTTCAATGACCCATCAAAGGGAGAGCTCATCAAAGCAAACAAAGATATCTTTGGAAGAATTTTCAAAATTCAAAGTCGCCTATGTAAAACTTGCCAAGAAGCATGAACTAGTCGTCTCGAGAAATCAACCTTGATGTCTAAGATCAAAGATCTTGATAGACGAAGTGAAAGTATCAAATTGCAAAAAGAGAACAAAACTTTGATCGAAAAAGTGGACTTCCTACTTGAACACATCAAGAAGATAAATTCGAGAAAGATGACCTTCAAAAGGTTGTCAATACTTGGAATAACTCTAAAGGAAACTTTGATACCATTCTCTCAAACCGAAAACTTTAGATGACAAACCGGTATCGGTTTCCAAAGTGAGTTCAATGTAGGTAGTTCTTCTAGTTCTCAAAAGGATGAGACATCGAAGTAATTCGAAGAATTGGTGTAAAAGTTTCTTATGACCAGCGAGTCTCCCAAAAGGCAAGGACTTGGCTTTAACAGTTCCTTTTGTTTATCCCAAGAATACAAAACACAAGTCCAAAGGAAAGCAATCGCCTATGACTCTACTAATAGGAGTCTCGAGCAACTTAAACGCTATTAGTCACCCTAAGAAAACAGGGATGACTAGTGGCAAGTCAAAGAATACTCACTCAAGCCTATTAAATTTGTCGGGCAAGGCTGCGACCCCAACATTGCCTATAAAAGGGTGAAAGGAGTGAATTCGCTAATAAAAGGCTTAAAGGACATGTGACGAAAATGCAAAATCTTTTGATAAGAGGTCTACCTATGATAAGCCTTACATCAATAAGAAAAGGCATTTTCGCCTAAGTCCTATAGGCCGTTATCGCACAAAGGTCACCTCAAAGAGCGATGAAAAGAAGCCTCAAAAGAAATCATTACTCATGTTGAAGGATTTCACAAATGCTCTTTCGCAAAGGACATGGTCATGAGATTCATGAATGCCTTCGAGATTCACACCTAAATCTAGAGGATTTACACCTCCAAAGGTTAAACAGTGTGGATCCCAAAAGGATGCTAACCTTGAGGACCCAAAAATAAAAGGGGACCATATTCTTAAATGTCTATATTTTAGGAATGCTTTATGGTGTCAATGAAGAAGAGAAAGATCTATGGTATCTAGACAAGGATGCTCTAAGCATATGACCGTAATCCAAATCTTCTCTCAAGTATTGTTGAAGCAAAGGGTCCCTCGGTCATTTTTGGAGACAACTCAAAAGGGAAGACCATTGGATATGGAAGCATAATCGAGGAAATCTCTCCATCAACAAAGTCTCTCGTTGAAGGTTTAAAGCACAATCTGCGAGCATATCACAATTTCGTGATAAAGGTCTAACTGTCGCTTTCCTCAACTCAATGTCTCATAAAGGACAATGAGACATGTTCAACTATCCCGACAGGTTCGAAAAGGGAATGTCTATCTTTGTTGACCTAAATGCCGTTGGAAGAAAATCAAATCTATGCTTGGTTGCTAGGTCATCAACCGACAAAAGGTTGTGGCATAAAAGGCTTAGTCATCTAAATTTCAAATACCTGAGAAGCTATCAAAAGACAATCTAGTTGTTGGTTTGCCTAAAATATCACTGAATCACACGCCTGCAGAGCATGTCAACTAGGCAAACTACACAAATCTTCTTTCAAAAGCAAGCCTTGCCTATCAACAACCGACCTCTACGGCTCTTGCACATGGATTTGTTTGGACTGTAACTACTACAAGTCTTGGTGGCGGCAAGTATACTCTTGTGGTAGTTGATGATTACTCAAGATTTACTTGGGTAGAGATGATGTCCTCCAAAGATGAAGCATATGACATCATTCGAACTCTTGAAGACTACGGACTCGAAGTGGATGATATCTCGATGTCGATCGACAATGGAGAGTTCAAGAACAATGGTGTTGCCAAATATTGTGATGACCATGGAATTGGTCACAATTTCTCTGCGGTTGGCACACCTCAACAAAATGGAGTTCTGAAAGGAAGAACGAACTCTCATTGAAGCGGAAAGACAATGATTCTTGAAGCCAAGCGCCTATGTATTTCGGGCGAAGGCGTGAACACCGCCGCTTCACACAAAACAGGTCTATCATAAACAAATTTCATAACAAAACTCCATATGAAGTATGGAGAGGCGAGCTCCCAACATTGGATTCTTTAAAATATTTGGTTGTAAATGCTATGTTCTTTACAATGGTAGAGAACATAGAGGTAAATTTGAATCCAAAAGTGATGAAGGAATTTTTCGGATATGCCAAGTTTTCAAAAGCATATAGAGTTTACAATAAAACTTCACTTAGAGTTGTTGAATCGTACATGTTTCTTTTGATGAATTTGATTTCATTGGGCCACATTTGGCTCCTAAGGTTACTAATGATTCGATGAATATGAGGCAGTGCGAAACCAAGTCCCATCTGCCGATCCTCCTTCTTCACAAGATCTTCCAAGAGTCAACTGTTAGAATCCTCAAACGAACCAACAAATGAACACTCGAAAACCCCGAATCCACTTTGCCTTCCACACCGAAGTCATACAACCTACCTTGGAATTAACCTACCCTTTAGAAAACCAAGCTTCAGTCACTTCTACTTCTCAAGAATCCAACTCTGCTGATGCAATAGGACAAGTTCAACCTGCAGAAGTTAGGGAAGTAAAAGATCATCCTATCACTCAAATCATTGGAGATCTTAATGCTGGCGTTCAAACTAGACAAGCTTCAAGGAATGAATGCATGTATTCTATTGCATTTGTATCTAACATTGAACCCAAAAAGATTGATGAAGCTCTGGAAGATCCAAGTTGGGTGGAAGCTATGCAAGAAGAGCTAAACCAATTTGACAGATGCCAAGTCTGGTCACTGGTCCCTAGGCCTAAAGGACAAGCAGTTATTGGCACAAAGTGGGTTTTCAGAAACAAAATGGATGAAAACGGCAATATTACAAGAAACAAGGCAAGACTGGTAGCCCAAGGATATAGAGGAGGAGGGCATTGACTATGATGAGACATTTGCTCTGTTGCAAGATTAGAGGCTATCGATTATTCTTGGCCTATGCCTCTTACAAAGACTTCAAAGTTTATCAAATGGATGTAAAGAGTGCTTTTCTGAATGGAGAACTTCAAGAAGAAGTCTATGTAGAGCAACCTCCTGGATTCATTGACTGCTTAAGAAGAGAAGATGTCTACAAGCTGAGGAAAGCCCTTTATGGACTCAAACAAGCTCCAAGAGCCTGGTATGAGACCCTTTCAAAGTTCTTGATATCTCAAGGCTTTGTAAGAGGTCAAATTGACACTACTCTTTTCATTATGAAACATAAAGGTCATTCCTTACTTGTTCAAATTTATGTTGATGATATTATCTTTGGTTCCACTAATGAAAATCTTTGCAAAAGGTTTGAAAAGCTTATGCGAGTAAATTTGAGATGAGCATGATGGGAGAGCTCAACTTTTTCCTTGGTCTTCAAATTCAACAAAGTTCAAATGGTATCTTCATCAAGCCAAATATGCAAAGGATGTTATCAAGAAATTTGGTCTTGAGAATGCAAACGCCTTCAAGACTCTATGGCTACTAACGCCATCTTGACAAAGATGAGAAGGGCAAGAAAGTGGACATGACTCTCTATAGAGGCATGATTGGTTCACTTTTATACTTAACGCTAGTAGGCCCGATATCATGTTTGCGTTTGTGTTTGTGCTAGGTTTCAAGCTATCCAAAGGAGTCTCACCTACAAGCGTCAAAAGAATCATCGATATCGATAGATACTCCCAATTTGGGAATCGGTATCCTAGAGATTCATCTTTTAATCTTATAGGCTATTCGATGCTGATTTTGCTGCATGTAAAGTTGACAGAAAAGCACAAGTGGGACATGTCAATTCTTAGGAAATAGACTTGTCTCATGGGCCAGAAGAAGCAAACCTCTGTTTCAACTTCAACAATGCGAATACATAGCCGCGGTAGGCTGCCACAATTGCGTGGATCAAACAAGAACTAGTTGACTATGAGATCAAAGCTGCGATTGTCCTATAATGTGCGACAACACATCAGAATCTCGCTCAAAATCTGTCATGCACTCCAAAACAAAGCACATTGATGTGAGATATCACTTTCTTAAAGACCATGTTGAAAAAGGTAACATCAGCATGCAATATGTGCCTACTGAGAATCAGGTAGCAGACATCTTCACCAAACCACTTGATTCAACCAGGTTTGCATATTTAAGAGGAGAGCTTGGTATGCTTGACCTCAATCCTTAACCTTTTCTAGCAGATTATTTAAGTTATTTTATAAACTGCTGTTATTGAACTGCCTATGTGATCAACTCTGCCGAGTACATAGACAACCTTGAGTAAGTATCTATCTTCATATCGGCCTTTCTATAAAATAGGTAGACTTTGATGAAATAAACAGACTAAAGTGCGCCATGCGTACAGTGACTCAGCAAGTCATAAATGCGGATTTCAAATTTTATCAATTACGGTTTATTAACCTGTCAGAAGTACAAAAAGGCGAATGCTACAGTATTTCTACATTTTTTTCAAAAACCGCCATTTGCAAATTTTCAAAAACCTCTCGACTTCCAATCTGCAATCTTCTCAAATCCTCTTAAATCTTCAAATTTCTCTTGTTCTCAAGCAGAAATCATCAATGGTAATGATTTCTACACCTTTTAATTCATTTAAATCAAGCTTTATGATTTACATTAACCTAATTTGTGTTATTTCGAACTGTACATCATTGATAAACTGCAAAAGTTTGAAATGGGTGTTTGAGTCTTGTTTATGTGGCATAAAATTGTGGCTTCAGATTTCTGTGATATTATGTCTTCAGCTTACGCAATCCTGTTTACTTAAAAGTGACAAAATCGGTAGATATTTTGAAACCCAGTTCATGAACTGTTCTTGTCATTTGTCATCATACGCACATGTTTTGGGTTTTAATCTGAACAGTACCTGTTTGTGTTAATATCGGCTGATTACTCGCATCGGATGTATTTAATCATACCTTCCTATATCTATGTGCTGTTCTCATATCCACCAACTGTATAGGCAAGGACTAAAGCTTCCAAGGCTACCGACACAACCTCATCCTCTGCATCTGATATGCCATCTAGGGCTAAACAGGCTGCAAATCTTCCACTGAGAATTCTCCCCAGGTCAAACTATCACCCAGGCATGACAATCGACCGAGATTCCATCATCAGTACATCTGCTGGCGATGCCCTGCTTAAGGATCTGACAGAATGTGGGCTTCTTCCCTTGTTCCAACTTCATGATACCCACTACAGCAATGCTTTAGCTGAGGAATTTTACACAAGGATGATCCTGCCTCCTCCTCCAGCCAATGCCAATGAACCGGTCAACCTAAGCTACATCAAGGGCTACATCAGAGGCCATTACATCAAATTGACCTATAAGGATATTGGGGCAATCCTTGAACTGCCTATTGAAGGCAAACTGGACTTGACCGATGCTGAATCAATGCTTGCTTGGGAAATGATGCGAGGATCGCTCAACTCGAAGGTTTTCGAGATGTCCAGAATCTCTTCCCTGAAAACGCTTATCACATCAGTCATCTGATCGATAAGAGCATTCTCTTCAAGAATGGGGCAAGAGACATCTTTACATCTCAACAACTTCTGTGGACCAAAGCTGTGATTCTCCGAAAGCAACTTAACTGGGCAAAAATCATTTTCTCTATGCTTTCTCAAAGTGTTGCTGACGTCCAATCCAACCCCTCCATGCGACGACCTTTCGTAAGGGTCATCAATGTCATTATTCGCAGATTTGAAGAGATCGATGAAAAGGTTATCACTGACGACCTCATCAAGGTGTCTAACACCTACGTCTTCACAGTCAACAACGTCACCCGCTACCGGGATGATATGGCCAAACGGACAATCGTTGTTCTGCTTGCCGCTTCTTACGCTAGTGGCACCTCTACCCAAGCCGGCAAGGGTAGCGAAAAGTCACCTCTTACGTATCCGAGCACCGCCGAGGAGGAGCCTAAACCTATAGGGCTGAACTTCCGAGAACTTTGATCTCGGCAAACTTGATCATGATCCCTATGAGCCTTCTGAGCCTCCTTTCAAAAAGGCCAAACATTCCTCCACTCTCACCCTCCGTCTCAAGAAAAACCGCAAATCTCGCACTAGATCTGAGGTTGAAAAGGATACCTCTACTTTCAAACCCACCCGCAGATCTATCCAAACCCAAACTCAAACAGACTCTCCGGTCCACGGATGAATCTTTTGGTCTGCCTAATATAACATCGGCTGCACCCTCCACACCAACCGTGTCTGCTCCTGTTGCTTCGCAATCACGCTTCCCAGTGATCCTCAACCATTGTTCCTCCATCAGCCCTCTACCACCACTCCACTACCTACTTCTGCCTCTTCTTCACCTACAAAGTCCACTCATGGCAAGCGCTTTAAAAAGAGTGCAAAGAAGAGAGTGCACTTCAAGGGAACTGCTGATATAACCTCTCCACCATCTTCACCTCCTCTACCTACATCCACTACTTCCACACCGCCATCTTCCCCTCCTAACTCAACCCCCTATCAGTCTACTCCTACTCAAACACCATCCACCACACCTGAATCCACCTCTCCACCTTCATCCTCCAAACGCTCTATCTCTCCCTCTTCTGACCTGCCTACCCCCAAACGCCTCAAAACCAACCCATATGGCCACCTACACCCCGAGGTGCAGATCTGTGTCTTCCGGGACAGCGGCCTAAACCCAACCCCGCGATTCGACCCCTTTCTCTCCACCTTAGACTACCCTAAGAAGATTCCCTGCCAGCCAATGTCTGCAGGTGAAATCATCCTCCAATGGGGCGCTTATTATGACCCTCTTCCTCCTGCCTGGTCCCAGCAGTTCTTCTCTCACAACTCAGCGGTTCAAGATCTCATGATCTTCAGCCAATGGGTTGCCATTCATAAGGACCTAGGTCTTCCTATCCCCACCAAATCGACATCTCTCCTTCCTTTCTCGCCTAAACCCCGTCTTCACCCTCATCTCGCCACCCTTCGTCCTTCTTCACTGTGGTCTACAATTTTTTGATGTAGTCACCACATTTTTAGGCTTTCATCCTCTTATCCCTACTCTCTACCGATCACCTCCCCTTATTTCTATTCCTACTCCTTTTCTTATTGGTCGTCTCAGGCCTCAATCCCGAGCACCTCTCGTCCTTCCAACCTATCCATCTCTTCGTCTGACCTACCCTAGCCAATCCCAACCCTATGCCAGCCATATTTCCATTTCCTCCTCCAGCCATTCTCCAACATCCTCCAGCCAGTCCCTGTCCTCCACCAGCCATCCTCCACCCTCCCCTACCCAAGCTACCTGCCATTCTTCTTCCTTCACCAGCCATCCTTCCCCCTCAACAGGTCCATCCTCTCCTCCAGCGAGTCATCCTGACTCTTCGATACTTATCCCGCCGAGGTCGTTCATAAATTTTTGAAAGAATTTGAGGTCATCTCGTTGACTGACCAAGGCCCCGCACTCTTCGCAGATCCCACATCACCCATGTCCAGCCGACCGCATGACCCAAGTCATGGAAATTTCTAGGGTGCCAAAGCCGCCTTTGATGCTGCCTACGCTCCATCTCTCCCCAATGCTTTAGCCAAGAAGATCTCAACTTCCTCCGCTACCTCTGCTATCTTCAAAGCCAATTGGGACAACATCTCAACCAAGATGATGCAGACCATCGACATGATTGACGCTGGCTACAAGCTTGTGCTTCAGTCCCAGCGCCGTGCTAATCGCTCTGTTCACTCCTCCGTACGAGCGACACGCAGTCTCACGTCCAAGCACCTGGCTTTCTATCGCAAGGAACACATCACTACTTCGAACCGTCTTGCCCTCATTGATACCTCGCTTGCGTCCATGAAGGAGGAGATAGCTAGACTCAACAATGATCAGCGGACTGTGCTCATTGAGAGATATGCTCTGATCAGACAGAAAAACAAAGATCTCTCCTCTGAATTGGCAGACACTAAAGAAGAGCTAGCAGCAGCAAAAGAAGAGATTGAAAGACTTAAGGCTGCTGTTGACTCTAAATGGGCATCAAGAGGTCATGGGCAATCATCAGGCAAAGGTCATACTTCATCTCGATCATCCTCTCGAACTGGCCGATAAATTTTTGTTATAATCTTTTGCAAAAACTTTGTAATTAAACTCCGTGTTTAATTCACAATGTCTATATTTTAAATTTTCATGCTTTTTATGAACTGCTTATTATGTGAATGCATGAAAATTAAACCACTGGTTTAAAGACATGTTCTCTATTGCCAAATCTGCCTATCGGCATGTTTTTAAATTCAGTATTATTACAAGTGTCCCGATGCTTAATTTCCTATTCGTAAACACTTTGTAATTTTCGAATACAATGATCTTTATGTAAGTTCATCTAGGGCATGCTTACTTAATATATCAATCTTACAAGCATGTTATTACTAGACTTGAACATGGTCAGCTGATATTGTATTCGTAGGGTCATGGACTCAAGCAAATAGGAGGAGATTGTTGTATTTTAGCTTAGATTTGCTTGAATCCATAACCTAAAGTCTAAGACAAGGTGACTAATGGGCCTGCGTGTCTGTTAGTGTGGCAACTTGTACTTAGGCATAGCTTGAATAGCTTAGGGTTGCTGATTGTATAAGTCTTGAAGAAGATAGCCTATAGGACATCGGACGTCCTCTGCACAAATAGGCAAAAATTTGATCCAGCAGTCTTACTTTGGTTATCGGACAAGCTAGTACCAGCCAAGCTTCATCAGCAATGTTGAAGAACTCCAAGAACGTCCGATAGTCATCTGCTGAAGATATGTCCTAACTCAAAGACCTCATTAATTGCGATACAACGTTAACCTGCAACTCTCATTTAATGAAGATTTCCATTCTAGGCAAATACTCAGAAAAGGACATTTCTTCTGCAAACTCAGACCGCCTATTTTTGGCAAAAAGTCAGAAAACAGACTGCAAGGTGCAGGATAGCCTATCAGAGATCAACAACCAGATTAGAGCATTAATTGCTCTTAAAATTCAAATTAGAATGATCTCCAACGGCTTCAAGCTTCCTCCTACATATAAAAGGAGACTTCATTGCAGCATTCAAGACTCTCGAACAACATCAATTCTGAATCTTCATCTTCTTCAAGTTCATAAAAGCAAAAACGTTCTATCTGTACATAATCATTGAAGAGCTTCACACTTAGACGTCCAGTCCATTAAAGCTCTTCATTGATTGCAACTCCTAGCTTTTCATAGCTCACAAGAATTGTATCTTATTGATATCAATTCTCCCACACAAACACTTGGTCAACAAAATTTTTGTACACAATCCATTAGAGATTTAGTTTGTAAAATATCTAGTGGATAAACTTAGTACACGATTTTCAAATCCAAAGTTGACCACTTTGGTTGTGGACGTAGCACTTATTTATAAGTGTGAACCATATTAAATATTCTGTCTACTTGTGTGTGATTGTGAATTATTTGTGTTGTTTAAATTTCCAGATTTGCAAACTGTTGAGAACTGCTGATCTTGTCCTGTGAAGATCAGCCATTTCCAACTTGTCCTATACTTCACAAGACTTCCGCCTGCAAAATTTTTCTAACTTAAGTGAAGTAAGATTTTTGAATCAATTTTAAAAATTGGACATAGGCTATTCAACCCCCCCCCCCCTTCTAGCCTATAGTAAGCAACCTTGGACCTAACAGGGATCCAAGTGATAAAGACTTCTTAATTGAATTGACTAAGATGATCAAACAACGAGGAGAGTGCCAATTGGAAGCTCTGCAAGAAGACTTGTCCACCATCAATCTGGGGCTGAATAACAAAGTCAGAAAGGTCAAGATTGGAAGCTACATGCAAGATGAGGAAAGAGCAGCATTGATCAACCTGTTGACAGAATTTTAGGATGTGTTTGCTTGGTCTTACGAAGATATACATGGGTTGGATCCAGCGATCGTTGAACATCAGATTCCGCTGAACCCCGACGCCAAGTCGGTGAAGCAGAAGCTCCGCAGAATAAAGCCTGAATGGTCCCTGCAAGTTAAGGAAGAAATCACCAAGTAGTTAAAGGTCAAATTCATCAAAGTAGTGGAATACCCGATATGGTTATCCAATATCGTGACGGTGCCAAAGCCGAACGGTAAGGTTTGGATCAGTGTGGATTTTCGAGATCTCAACAAAGTATCTCCGAAAAATGACTTTCCCCTACCCAACATTGACATTTTGGTAAACGCAGTAGCTTCACATAAGATACGGCCTTTTGTGGATGGAATGCTCGGTTATAACCAGATCAAGATGGCCGAAGAAGATCAGAAGAAGACTTTCTTCATCACCCCTTGGGGAACTTACTGTTATACGGTCATGCCCTTTGGATTGAAAAATGCTGGGGCTACATACCAAAGAGCTTGTACCACGCTCTTTTATGACATGATTCAAAAAAAACTAGAGGTGTACATGGATGATATGAATATTCATTCAGTAGACTCAAACGATGCTCATTTGAGTAAGTACCGGATGAAGCTCAACACCACCAAGTGTACATTCGGGGTCACCCGAGGAAAAGTCTTGGGATTCATTGTAACCGAGCATTGAATTGAAGTGGATCCTAAAAAGGTCAAAGCCATCAGAAATATGCCGCAACCAAAAACTCCAAGTGAAGTCAAAGGCTTTTTGGGCCGATTACAGTACATCAGTCATTTTATTTAGCAGCTGACATCCATATGTGAACCTCTGTTCAAGTTTCTCAAGAAGGACATGGATAAAGAATAGGACGAAGAGTGCCAGCAAGCACAACGTCCTGGAACGTGGCCCGAATTCTGTAAAACGACAGAAGATAATCCCTTTCATTCGTTAGTCTTTTTAAATATGTAAATAAATGTAATAAATATATGCAATTATTTCAATACATTTTTTGATATATAAATACATGTAAAGTATATATATTCTGTCACATAAAATAACACACTTGCAATAATTAAATACGAGCATGCAAACATGTAGAGACCGAAAGGGTGAATTGAGTGCGTAAAACCTTCTCAAATCGTAACTTGGCCCCCGAACCCATAATTTAAAGTTTTTCTCCTGTTTACTTTATAAACGAGAGTGGTGACTCTGTTTTCAAAAGATAAACATGTTTTAAATGTTTATCAAACCATAAAATCAATAGAGGAAAACCACAAAGACAAGAGCGAAAAGGCCCAAAAGAAGCGATCCAGCGGATCGGGGTGCTCACACTAAGAGGTTAAACTATCATTCAGTAAAATCATTAGTAGAATGCTTCTATTGAACCAAATCAGTCAGATTATCCTAATGTTTATCTTCTATGATTGAGGATTTGCTTTCAGTATGATTACAAGGATTTGCTTTCAGTCACTTTCATATTCAATCATCCCACCGACTGAAGAGGTTAGTGTCAGTTCTTTATGATACGTATCAATCATGGAAACAATCAATCAGGAGGAGACTTGGCTTATCAATGGCAGAAGGATGCTCAACAACTGACCAATTACTCAAACCTTTGTAAGTCCATTTTCATCCTCGTCCTAAGTAACTGACAAGTTAAGTCTTCAAATCAGACTTAAAGAACCCAGGTATGTTCTCTACTCAATATAAAATGAGTTTTGCATCCTTCGGAAAATTTTCAAAATGATCTACGCATGGAGATTTATTTTTCATTGATTAAAATTTTAAATCACGTTGCATCTCTAAATTTGGTATAAAATTTTTATTAATCCTCCCCATGAATGACTGCTCAAACAAAAACTCTTCAAATTCCTTGAGTTTAAAAATACATTTTTTTTTAAAAAAAGCGGGGAGCGTTATATAGCGAATCCTTAATTCTACAAAAATATTTTCACAAATGTTTTCACATCTCTCTATCTAAAAGACCTAATGAAAGTCTTCTTCCTAAATTCACTCATTACTGGATCTAATGGTATTTATCTCTACCCTTCGTCTCTTTATTCAAATTTCTAGTCATGAACCGTTCTTAACTGATCATCATTTTGTTCATGATATTATGATTGATTACATGCTTCATAATACATCTTATTCTGATCAATCATGATGTATTCATCTCATTAAAATTCTTACTCCTAAGATTTGATATCTGAATTCTATAGTCTTATCTCTGTTATTTCAAGTTGCTTAAATGCTTATGTCATAATAAACTCATTGATTAAATATTCACTTATGGTAACTATTGCTTGATAATAACTTGGATTCACGACTGATGATAAATGCTCAAAGATGTTCATACTCTAACTTATCATCGATTAGTTTAATTCTATGCTTAAAAGAAGATTATCACTTATCAACGATACATTATCTATGTGCTTCAATTGACTGTTCTACTCTTCGGAGGAGAATAATAAGGGAAAACATTATGAGTGCGCTTGTGCCCATTAAGGAGGAGAATAATGGATACATGAAGGCGCAAAAGGAAAATGATTCTGATATTAAGGAAGAAAATTATGATGTTACTAAAGAGGAGAAAAATATTGAGAATCAATGAATACTCAAAGGAACAGAGAATACTGGGATTAAGGAGAAAAGAAATAATCTGATTTAGGAGGAGAATGAAATGGAAAATAAATACTCTTAAAAAGATTGAGGAGAAAAAGATTAAGGAGGAGCTAAAAATAAGGATAAAGCAACCCTTCATAATATCATTTTATATCCTTAGTGATTGCTGTATTTTTAACAAAACTATACATGCTTTATCAACTTGTTTAAAATCCAGTGATCAGTGTTTTAAATTTCATGCTCATTCTTTTCCTATATATTATCATGCATGTAATTTAAACACTTAGTTTAAATAACATACTAACCCAAGATTATATTGACATCTTATGTTATTTAAATTATACCTTTTACTCTATATTCATTCTATATTTTTTGAGTCTATAATACTTAGTATTAGGAAGCTATTCATAGAGCTGATATATAAACCCTATTTTTCAAAGCATATTATTACTAAAGTTTAAATATTATCCTACATGTATAGTAGTAATGCTCACAAGTAAATAGAAGGAGATTGTTGGGAATATTCACCCGATTAATTATTTAAAACCATTTTGTGAATATTCCTTAATATTTTAGATTTGCTTGTAATCATTACTTAAGTCTTAGAAAATTGCCTATAAACTTATTTGCTAGTAGATTGCGTACTACACACTATAAGACAACTTTATTAGGACATTACAATAGCTTTAGTAGGTGAAAAGTGTAGGTTGGTAAAGTTGCTTGAACGACCTCAGCCTTCAGCTGGACACGTGGCAGACATTGCAGCTTCATAGGCTCCAGCTGGGCAAGCGCCGAGGTGACATACGCCCACCTTGAACATGACGACCTGGGAATCACAATACAACAGGTTGCCCACCTCACCAGTATACTCTCCTAGCGCGCTGACACAGGGGTCTACGGTGCGACCTGGGAACATCCCAGGTCGACCTCGATAGCATCAAGCGACCTGAACATGCTAGGCCGACCTTGACAACATCGAGCGACCTGGGAACATACCAGGCCGACCTCGATATAGCCCCTTCAGCTCGGCAAAGCAGTGTCCTATACAGAATCACCTCTCACCTGGGAAGAGTCCTGCTATAATTCTATACACCTCAGTCCCAAGCAGACAAGGAAACATAATCCGAAAGACATGAGAATTGATCGTGTTTTCCCCATTCCGAAACTAATTAGGATTATGGCTTATCTCCCTATATAAAGCACCCTCAACAGGCCTCATAAGGTACATGCAAATTACTTACTTATAGACTCTATTAGTTGTACCTCTCACACGAAGTATTGCTGATTCTCACGCCTGAGGGTTATCGCTGGGACAACCCAGCTCCCCTTACGGTGTTCTTTGTTGATCACAGGTTCGAAGCTACTTGCACTTCAAGGACAATCCCTGCAACACAAAGCCGGAATCCTACTAGACTACATACGAGGACCAGACACGTTCACACAATCTTTTTTGGCGTGATCAGTTTGGTTCCGTTGTCGGGACCCTAGAAGCTTTTCTGTGATCAATCATGGCAACCTCCAAGCAAGTCTCCAAGCAGGCAGCTCCAGCAATGACTCCGGCCATGCCTACAGTCGCTCCGCCCACTGGTAATCCCCTCGAATAGGCTGAAAAGGAGTCACCTGTAGTGCCCTCGTTAGGTCTCCCTCTTCACCAAAACACCCGAGCCTGAAAATTAGCTCGGGCAATAAGGAAGAAGGCGATGGGTAAACGGCCGACCCAGCCCGCTAAAGGACCAGCTAGGTCGATTCAGGAGGGACAGACAGCAAGCCCAGCTTCCCCGAGCAACGAGGTCTCTAGAGACAGGGACGACCTCGTCATGGTGGGAGACAGGCCACCTCGCACACAACAAGAAATTGACCTCGCTGAGCTGGAACATATAAGGAAAGAGAAGGGTTTCCTAGCAAGGCAGAGAGAGCTGGAAGTACGCGAATATGAGCTATCCCGCAAACTAGCCGCTCAGGCACCTCAGCTACCAAGCCCGAGCTCGTATCCTCCTCGACACGATCACCATGATGGTCGACCAGGTAGGAGCGAGCCCAGGGATCTACGGGCTGATAGTCGCCATGGGGGGTCTAGGGTTGATACTCTCAGGGGAAGTGCTAAAAGCCGATTGGGACGAAGGGTGGAGGCACATCAGAAACCCAGCGTCAAAGATCGACTGGGAACCCCAGACAGGGAGCGACCTAGAGGAAGCGTATACTCCCGAATGGGAGCCAGAGCTCGAGAGCCCAGTCCGGTCCAATCTTACAGGTCCTACCGAATTGAGCATAACGAGGAGCGATCACGCAAGACGAAGGAAGCCCGTAGCTACAGGTCAAAATGCAAGTCTATCCAACACAGTACCTCCAGCAGCGATGCATCCTCGCATAAATACTCCAAGATCGACGGCCACGACCGCCGATCTAAAAGGAGGGGCAGGAGCAGCGACCTAGAAGACGAGGTACTGCGCAAGATGAAAGACAGACTAGAAGCCCTCGAAAGGGGTAAAGAGGGCAAGCTATCAGGGAGCGTAACAGCAGCCTTCTGCACAAGGATCAGGGATACTCCTTCAAATCATCGCCTGAAACTGCCATCTCTGAAAAGTTATGCCGAAAACACGAATGCTCGAAGCCACGTATCGAGCTTTGAGGCAAAAATGGGAGTATACACCAGGGATTTGGATCTGTGGTGTGTAGTGTTCGTCAGCACGTTCGAGGAGGTCTTCCTAAACTGGTTTGAAGAGCTGGAGGAGGGCTTTATCAGAGATTGGTACGACCTGAAGAAGGCTCTTCTAAAGAAATATTCATCAGCAGGCGACCTTCCCAAAAAGGAATCTGATCTCTGTGGCATCAAGCAGCGACCTGGCGAGTCCCTGGAAAGCTACCTCGACAGATTCAAGCACGTTGCGAAAAAATTGCTGAATGTCCCCGACAAGACCATAATGGCGTTCTTCCAAGCTGGATGCCGATCTGCCAAGCTCCTATCTGAAATCGGCATGCGACCCCCTACCACTAGTGCGGAGATGTACACTGCCGCACAGAATATTGGGAACGTCGAGAAAACCCTGGCAGATCAAGAAATGGAGGACCAAAAGCCCTCTGGGACACAGAAACAGAGGAAAGAAGATAAGGCTGGGGATCAGAAGGAGGGAAGCAACAACGGGCATGGAAAAGGCAAGGGGAAGAACAAATGGGCTAAGAAAGAAGGATTATACACCCCCTTGAACACGACTAGGGAGCAAATTATGAACGTGCTGCTCCAGGAAAATAGGATTGCCCGACCTCCACCACTCCGAGAGACTATATATCCTCGCAACCCCGATAAAAGATTCGCCTACCACAACGGCATCGATGACACAACCGAGGACTGCATTCAGCTTAAGAGGGAGATACAGAAGCTGATTGACCGGGGAGAGCTCAGAAGGTATGAACAGCGAGGAGGAAATCACAGAGATAAGGCCAGGTAGGCCCCGAGGACAAATGCCGACGAGGACGAAGTTCTGGTCAATACAATTATGGCAGAATGGTCGAGCATTACTAAGCTCAAGACGGCGATTAACAGTCTCAACCGAACTGTCAACCCGCCTCAAGTTTGGGGGGAGAAGGGAATAACATTCCTAACTAGCGAGCTGGCCACCAACCCCGCTGCAAGGGGGCATGCTCTGACCATTGAGGCCAAAATTGGTAGAGGAAGAGTAAAGAGAGTGCTGATCGACACAGGAGCAGGGAAGGACATCCTCTTCTACAAATGCTTCCAGGCAATAGGATTAGGAAGTTCGCATTTAACTCCAAGTGGAATAAAGCTGGAAGGCTTTACTGGACATAAGGTCGCTGTTAAGGGCACAATCGACCTCAAGGTAGTCCTCGGTGGCAAAGACAACTCTCGAACCGAGGTCATCACCTTCCTGGTCCTCGATATTCCCTCTCCATACAATGTCATTCTAGGCCTCCCAACGCAAACAAAGTTTGAGATGGTGATTTCCCCAGCTCACCAAAGGATCAAATTCCCCACAGATAATGGGGTCAGAGAGGTTAGAAATGACCCAAGGAGCACTCTAAACCACCTCCTCGAGGAGAAGAAGGCCGAGGAAGCTCGGCTCAAGGGGAAAAGAAAGGTGGCTTCAGTCCACGAAGAGGTTCATCAGGAAAACCTCGATGACAAGTGGCTGAAGTCGGTAATCATCAGAGAAGACACGGAAATAAGTCCCTCTGGTGATCGAGCATAGCAATTAACGCAAGCTGGCTCCTCCAGCCCGCATAATGAGGTCACCGAAGATGACGATTTGCCCGACGTGCCCACCTCGGACACCGAGCCGGCCGACTCATACCAGGTCACCAACGGCGACGCAAAGAAGCCAAACAAAGTCATCACGGTAGAAAGCCTAGACCCAAGGGATCAGCCTGAGATCCAACCACATGAAGACCTTGACGAAGTGATCATCAATTTCGACTTCCCCGAACAAAAAGTCATGGTCGGGCTGGAGATCGACAAGGAGGAAAGGGAAGCAATAATTAAATTCCTCCGGGAGAACAAGGATGTATTTGCATGGAGGACAGAGGACATGGAAGGAATAAGCGAAGAGGTTGCGATACACATGCTGAATGTTGATCCAACCATAACTCCTGTCCAACAACGACCCAAAATATTCTCCCCAGAAAAATAGGCAGCGATCAAGGAAAAGGTTGACAAGCTACTCAAAGCAAACATTATTGAGGAAGTCTTCTATCCGACCTGGATCGCAAATGTGGTAATGGTCAAGAAAACGAACGAAAATTGGAGGATGTCCGTCAACTCATAGACCTGAACAAAGCCTGCCCCAAAGACTGGTACCCACTACCGAGGATAGATCAGCTGGTGGATGCAATCGCAGGCCACAAAATACTTAGCTTTATCAACGCGTATTCGGGGTACCATCAGATATGCATGTGGCTTGCCGACCAGGAGCTAACAGCCTTCCGAGCAGCAGGTGCCATCTATTGCTACAAGATGATGCCCTTCAGGCTCAAAAACGCAGGGGCTACCTATCAACCGATGGTGAACAAGGTCTTTGGAGACCAGCTGGGAAGGAACGTGGAGGCCTACATAGACGACATGGTCATCAAGACGAAGCAAGCCAACCATGTCGACGACCTGAAAGAAACCTTCTCAAATCTCAGGAAAAATAAGATGAAGCTCAATCCAGCCAAATGTGCCTTTGGAGTAAATGCATGCAAATTACTGGGATACATGGTGAACGAGAGAGGTATAGAGGCAGAAAAGAGCCTCCCATTCTTCAAAACGCTACGAGGAAGCAAGAAGTTCGCTTGGAATGAAGATTGTGACAAAGCCTTCGCCGAGCTGAAGACCTACATGGGCAGCCCGGCACCAGGAGAACACCTCTACGTCTACCTCGCTGCCTCCGACACAGCTGTCGCAGCAGTCCTACTCAGTGGAAGAGACGCAGTCCAAAAGCCGATATACTACATCTCCCACGCACTCACAGATGTGGAAACAAGATATCTAAACGTGGAGAAGGTAGTACTAGCCCTGATCATAGCGGCAAGAAAGCTGACACAGTACTTCCAGGCTCATTACCTAACGGTATACACCGACCTCCCACTCAGGCAAATCCTACACAAACCGGATGTGGCTGAAAGAATGTTAAAGTGGACAGTCGAGCTCTCAGGATACGACATCACATATGAGCAGCGCAAAACAATAAAAGCTCAAGTATTTGCGGACTTCATCGCTGAAACATCATTTGTCAAACAAGACCAAAGCCCGGCCACCACAATGACCGAGCTAACGTCTTCGACAAACCCTCCCAGCCCGCCCAAGCGAATAAAAACGGCCAGCTCGTCACGTCCTCGGCCACTGCACCATTGGACACTTTATGTTGACGGCTCGTCCAGCAAGGCAGGAAGCGGTGCAGGCCTATCCCTACACCCACCAGAGGGGGGAGAATTCAGCAAAGCTCTGCGATTCAAGTTCCAGGCATCCAACAACCAAGCAGAATATGAAGCTCTGATTGCAGGACTAGAGCTCGCACTGGAGCTTGGGGCTAGCCAGGTCGTTATCTTCAGCGACTCCCAGCTCGTCGTGAAGCAAGTTTGGGGGGAGTACGGGGCTAATCACCCCGCATTGTCAAAATACTGCGAGCTTGCAAAACACCTGTTAGAAAAATTTGAATACTGGGAGCTAAAGCAGGTAGACAGGACAGAGAACACGCGAGCTGATCACATATCCAAGATTGCATCATCAGACATCAGCGACCTCCCTCAAGACGTATGGTTGAAAACCCTCGAGTCACCATCAGTGAATAGGGAGGAAGCCATGCCCATCAACCCGACAGAAAGATGCTGGATAGATGAAATACAAGACTGTATCGAGCACGAAATACTACCTTGAGAAAAAGACTTGGCCCAGCTATTAAGGAAGAGAGCAGCTCGCTACAATGTGATTGCCGGGGTACTCTATAGAAGATCATTCACCAAGCCACTACTCAGATGTGTCCGACCAAAGACAGTAGAAGGCTTCCTCGCTGAAGTCCATGAAGGAGTATGTGGGGGCCACCCAGGTGTGAGATCACTATCAGACAGAATTCTTTTTCATGGCTATTACTGGCCGACCTTGCGGAAGGACGTAGAGACCTACGTACAAAAGTGTGACAAATGCCAGAGATTTGCTAATATCCCAAGACTGCCATCATTCCCGCAAACACCAATAGTCGCAGCTTGGCCATTTGATATGTGGGGGTCGACCTCATAGGACCCTTCCCAAAGGCTAAGGGAGGTTGCGAGTTCTTAATAGTGGCAGTAGATTACTTCACAAAGTGGGTAGAAAAAAAATCGTTGGCTACCATAACCAAGGAAAAGGCAATCAGCTTCATACACGATTATATTTGGTGCCAATTTGGCCTGCCTCGAGCTATTGTATCGGACCATGGCACCCAATTCTCCACCAAGTTCACTCAGAGATGCGAGTAGTTGAATATCAAGCATTGGAAGTCCTCAATTGCTCACCCCCAAGGGAACGGTCAGGCCGAAGCAGGAAACAAAATGATCCTCCATGCCTTGAAGAGAAATCTGGACGAGAAAATACCTATTGTACTATGGGGAGTTCATACCTCGGTCAGAGGCTCAACGAGGGAGACACCCTTCACGCTAGCATACGAATTAGAGGCAATGGCCCCACTAGAGATGGCCCTACCAACATTAAGGGTAGCCCATTTTAACGAGCTAGACAATGTAACAACTCGGGGGCGCGACCTCGACTACCTGGAGGAAAGAAGGCTAGAGGCAAGACTCAGGATAATCAACTACAAACAGCTCGCCAAAGCTCACCACGACAAACGAGTCAGAACAAGATCCTTCAACATCGGAGACTGGGTACTCAGAAAGATCGAGGTGACAGGAAGAAATGCTCGAAGGAACAAACTATCTCCAAATTGGGGAGGACCATTCAGAGTGACAGGCATAATCAGGGATGGGACTTATCGGCTGGCTGAACAGGATGGCACTCCGCTAAAAAATCCTTGGCACGCAGATCACTTGAAAAAATACTATCACTGATGTAATGCTGTTCAGATATTATCAATAAAAAAAAGAATTTCTCCTATCCTGCATCGACCTCAGATTTACTTTCCTCTAACATTGTCAAAAGGCACCTCGCCACGTCGAGGTCACCTTACGACCTACTCTTCACCAAGCTGAAGAAGATCGTAAGGTCAAAAGGCACCTCGACCACGTCGAGGTCACCTTACGACCTACTCTTCACCAAGTTGAAGAAGATCGTAAGGTCAAAAGGTACCTCGCCACGTCGAGGTCACCTTACGACCTACTCTTCACCAAGCTGAAGAAGATCGTAAGGTCAAAAGGCACCTCGACCACGTCGAGGTCACCTTACGACCTACTCTTCACCAAGTTGAAGAAGATCGTAAGGTCAAAAGGCACCTCGCCACGTCGAGGTCACCTTACGACACACTCTTCACCGAGCTGAAGAAGATCATAAGGTCAAAAGGCACCTCGACCACGTCGAGGTCACCTTACGACCTACTCTTCACCAAGCTGAAGAAGATCGTAAGGTTAAAAGGCACCTCGACCATGTCGAGGTCACCTTACGACCTACTCTTCACCAAGCTGAAGAAGATCGTAAGAACTGAAAACACTTGAGAAAAAATACAAAGGAAAACACAATTGAGATAAAAGCAACTCATGATTATATTTACGAATCGAATCATTTACAAACCCAAAAGGGCCAACAAAACAAAAACATTGTTTGGACTATAAAACACTAATGCTACATCAAACCCGACGCAGCGGGGCGAACTAAGGGTCAGCGCAGCTTTCGGCCTTGTGAACAGATCGGGCATGCTCGTCTTGATTTGATTTAGTTCCTTCGAACTCCCCGAGCTTGAAGTCCCCATCGAAGTCAACCTCATCACCATCATCCAGGGCATTGAGTAAATAGGGGACATTGTTATCGAAGGGAGTGGGGGGAACCCAGGGCTCGCGACCTGACTCGGTATCTTTTCTGGCAATCAACTCCAACTCCTCGGCCTGATACGGCACGAGATCATGGCCTCTCCGTGCAAGATCTCTCTTCAGCTCGGCATTCCCCCACTTCACTAAATCACGAAGAGACACACCGCAGGCCGCCGCAACGCGCAGAATTTGGGCTTTGCCTTTATCATAATAAGAAAGAATTTCATCCATATAGGATGAACTTTTCTTAAATTCAGCAACAGCGGTGCTCGGGCTCGCCGCCTTCCTCGACTCGACCAGTTGCCTCTCCAGCTCGCTAATCCTGCCCTCAAAGCTTAACTTTGTTTTAGTAAGCTCTCCTTGGGCAGTAAAAGCATCTCCCTGAGTAGACTTTAACTCGACACGAAGCCAGGCTCGCTCGGCTACGACCACGCCAAGCTCGTCCTTAAGCCGATTAGCCTCCTCAGCAGCCCGGCTAGCCTGTTCGGCAACACGGTTCACTTCTTCTACCTTGCTCGCGGCCAGGTCTTGACTCAGCTTTATGTCTTCCTGGGCCATGGCAGTCACACCCTCGAGCTCAGCTATGCGAGCAAGGGCCCCCGCGAGCTCGGCCTTTCTGACACTCTCCAGTTTTTCTTTTTTGAGCTCAGCAACGTGCTCGGTAGCCTCGCGCCTATCTATGTGTGCCTGAGCCAGCCTGTTCGCAAACGATTTAATGTCTGCAGCAAACTACCAAAGGAAAAACAAGTCAGGAAATGAAGACTAAAAATAGGCAAAAGGGATTAAGTGAAGAATAGCTAACATGAGTGAGGTCGACAGCCAAAATGCCAGCCAAGCGAGAAGGTAAGCAGTCATCGAAAGTTTCACGCACTGACTCATCAGCAATATCTAGCACGGCCTTCTTTCTCAACTCAAGGGATAGGGTACCCGGACTCAACACGGGCCTAGTTCGAAGGGGAGTCGCCGAGCTCGGAATAGATTGTACTTCGGTCGAAGGGCTAGTCACGCTCCGAACGCTTCCAATGGGAGAAGCTTGCCTTGTGACAGTAGGCTCAGCAAACTCGTCAGGCCCAGGACGAACGAACTCAACGACCACCATAAGCTCAGCAGCTTTTACAGGCTCTTCGACCCTCAACTTCTTAGCCGGTGCGAAAGCCGATGTGGACAGGGATCGCTTCGCAGGAGCTCTCGAGCCCGATGCTTTTTCTTTACCCTTATCAGCTGATAGGGCAATGGTAGGGAGTACCTCGGTAGTCCTAGCCAAGGTCGCGGCCACGCGAGCTCGACCAAGTTGCTCCGATCGTTCTGACTTCGCTTGAGCTCGCTTACTCGAGCTCCTCCTCATTGCATCTACATCCTCCATCTCTGTACAAGAACAAAAAGGTCAAGCACTTGAAAAACATATATGCATAAAAGAAAGAAGTATTGCAAAGAGAGTACATTCAAAAGACTCATTTATGGATACAACCCCTCTCCGGATCTCTATGACAACCCGGACAATGCTGATGAAGCACGAAGTCCTTATGAAGAATCCACCCCGGGAAACTCTTAAAGGGCGAAAAGGTATATATCAGCTCCAGGTCGTTAACGTTCAACGGGGATAGCCCGACAACGACGAGGAGGTTCTCATCCTGAACTATCCTCCTCCAGTCGTAACACCGAACTTATGTATTTCCTCGAACACCAAGAGGAGCCTCGAGGGCTTGTTTAGCCGACCTGTCGTACTCATCAAGATCGGCGTGATGTACCAGAGTATAGGGCTCCTCGGTCGGCATCGCGAAGTTCCATCCCAGCCGACTTTCGACCATGATCACCTTATCAGCCTAGCCCGAAACCTTGCCCGGGGGGTCAGAAATTAACTTCACTCAATAGTTTTGGCTCTTAGCTTGAAGACGATTATTGTTTCGATCGAGGTGGAAGTAGTGACAGAATAGGGTCAAGGTCGGCTCGAATCCAAGAATACGTGTGCTCGCAGCAAACCAGATAAGGATTCTCATGGCATTCTAGGTAAGATCAAGGGGAACAGTCGAGGTGACGTCAAGGAATTCACAGATGAAGGGGTCCAATGGAAGTCGAAGGCCCAGCTCGAAGAAGCTCATATAGAAGCCTACTCGACTTCGCATATTCCTCAAGTCAAGAAGACCGAACTCGGGGTCTGGGACATGACCTCGATAATCATCAGAGTTGCAAGGATATTTCGCTATCTATATACCCAGATCGGCAACATACATCTTGTTCCTCCAATCACGGAAGGCGCGCTTCACAGCACCACCGGCGTCAACATCAACCTCAGTCTTCCTCTTCTTACTTCAGGGGGCTCGCAAAACATGGCTGGCGTCAAGAAACAAGGTGGATGACGTCGAAGTAGCAGCCCTCGAGGGCCCTGCGACCTTACTCGCCACCCGGTATTCATCAAAGTATAGATATAGCAGGCTAGTCATAGCCACGTCGTACTTTTCTATGATCCTCATTGTAGTCCCGAAAGGGATGTCATCAACCTTGTACGGATCGTCAGGTGGGACGACCAAGCCATCCAAATTTGCACCCCACGCGGTGAGCAAATCCTTGGCCTCACTAGGCAGTACGAATTGCCAATCGCCTACCTCGGTCTTATAGATCGCATGCCCCTTTTGCGACTTGGCAAACATGGGGCCCTCGTTGGCACGTTTGATTCTCATGTTCACAGTGAGGGAACACGAGGAAGAAGAACTCGAGGGCAAAATGATTGAAGAAAGGCTATGCGACCTAGAAAAAACCTAGACAAGGTCGACCTGGATAGAAGATTAAGGGACTTACGATACTCGCCGAAACCCTAAGAATTCAAAATCGCCGTAACCCTACCCAGAATCCGGTCGGGCACCAGTGAAAGAGACGAAACAGACAAAACAAACTCGAACACAAGTGATAAACGGAAGGAAATGGAGCAGAGACCAAAGGAAACTTACCTAAAGTCTTGGAAAATCAAAGAGATGCGAAGGAAAAAGCTTGAATCTGAGCTTTTGTGGAAAGTGGATAGGTCGCCAAAAATCGCCTGAATATCAGAAAAATTTGGAAGCTTCTGGTAAATGAAGATGAACAGTGGGACACCCACTTATATAGGGGATCCGGAGTGGCCGGGTCGACCCACACAGAAACACGCAGACCTCGATACGGCGTCGCTTTGAACCAAGATTCTCGACCGCCAAAAATACAAAATTGAAAGGACGCGCCATCTGATAGCCCAAGAGCTCTGCACCCATTAAATGTGCACGTTTCCCAAGGAAAGTACAAATTTGAACTGTAATCTAGCAACTTCACGGGGTACCAGTCAGCTCGACGCAGCGAATATTTACTTCACACCTCGAGGATAAATCCTCTCCTTGAGAAGTAGGGGGCTACTGAACGACCTTAGCCTTCAGTTGGACACGTGGCAGACATTGCTGCTTCATAGGCTCTAACTGGGCAAGTGCCGAGGTGACATATGCCCACCTTAAACATGACGACTTGGGAATCACAATACGATAGGTCGCCCACCTCACCAGTATACTCTCCCAACGCGCTGACACAGGGGTCTACGGTGCGACCTGGGAACATCCCAGGTCGACCTCGATAGCATCAAGCAACCTGAACATGCCAGGCCGACCTTGACAACATCGAGCGACCTGGGAACATACCAGGCCAACCTCGATATAGCCCCTTCAACTCGGCAAAGCAGTGTCCTATACCGAATCACCTCTCACCTGGGAAAAGTCCTGCTATAATTCTATACACCTCAGTCCCAAGCAGACAAGGAAACATAATCCGAAAGACATGGGAATTGATCGTGTTTTCCCCATTCCAAAACTAATTAGGATTATGGCTTATCTCCCTATAAAAAGCACTCTCAATAGGCCTCATAAGGTACATACAAATTACTTGCTTACACACTCTATTAGCTTTACCTCTCACACGAAGTATTGCTGATTCTCACGCCTGAGGATTATCGCTGGGACAACCTAGCACCCCTTACGGTGTTCTTTGTTAATCACAGGTTCGAAGCTACTTGCACTTCAAGGACAATCCCTGCAACACAAAGCCAGAATCCTACTAGACTATATACGAGGACCAGACACGTTCACACAATCTTTTTTGGCGTGATCAGTGCTGATGTTTCTTTTGGTTGGTAAAACTACTGACTGATAAACTTTGGTCAGTTGATTCAACTAATGTTTGCTTTGGTTGGTAAAGCTAAAAAGCTTTGTTCAGTTGGAGTGACTTAAGCACTAAGAGAAAGTGTTGGTCACTTGCTTTAAAAGAAAGTGAAAAAGTGACATAAGTCTTTAATTCAAAATCAACTTTACACGTGTCACTTTATAAGAGATTTCTCTTTCTTTCTTCCTTTCTTTATGATAAAGTAAACACATGTTTTCCTATATTGACTAAGAATACCTTTTATAGTAAATATTTTCATTTATTGTTTGTACAGGTTCTGGAAACTTTTTCACGCCTAAATATATGCTCAGAACGGCTTTATGCATTTATTGCATTGTTGTCTTCAGCTGTATCCACAAAGACTGAAGCCAACGACTACAATTTGAAGACTTACAATAAAAGCCTTGGAGACTTCAAGAGTGAGGTGGGGAGGACCGACTAAACATACATTACATACAAAGAGAGACAGATTCCATTGAAGAGTTTGAGCACCAACACCAGATCTTACTCAAGAACAAATGAGTTTGCACTCTATTATATTTCTTGTTCTGAGTTTGATCACACTTACATACAGCTATTGTAAGCAATCGATGAGTGACTTTCAAAACTCTTATTATTTGAAAGCCTCATTGATTGCACCCACCCAAGAGAAGAAATTTGTTCTTATTTACAGATCTTTCTTCTCTTATAAACACTCGGTCAAAATAATTTATGGCGCCCCAACCCGGATCTCTATACAAAATCCAGAGGTCGAGTCGCCCAAACAACACAACCAACAAGAAAACGAAAAGCACATGGTGTAACCACCCGTACTTACAACAAAACACAGCGGATAAAACCTGGTTAACACAAGTATAAACAATCTTCGGCGTTAACATAGCCGGAAAACAACTAGTAACAACCACGAGTTTACAACTCGGGAAAGAAAACTACCATAATAACATCGGCCACAACATGCCGGAACCACAACATAAACCACGAGCTATAACATGCTCGGGAAAGAAACTGAATTTCTAATGAGGTTATACACAAGCACGACATACACATGTCGGCAACCAAAAGAATGAATCGTGTTTACAAAACGCCAAGTACTACCCAAGCAAAGTTGATATAACTTTACATAACCACGTCCTTACCAAAAGAAATACTATCAAAACCCAAAAGAAAATCTCCAGAGATGACTCGAGCTATCGTCCTCACCGGGAACCGCTAGGTTAGCTCGGATCTAAGGAAAAACAATAAACAATAAACGGGGTGAGTCGAAACTCAATAAGTTACTAAATGTAACTACATGACATGGCATCAAGCTCAAGATATAAATCATAACATGGTATTAATAATCATGTACCATAACAAGACATGGATCATCTTCATTGATATATAAATTATTCAACTCACATAGCACTTTGTTTAACACATAAGTGCTTATAAATAAATCACGTTACAAAGGATATTATATCTCTTCCTGCTTCAACGTTTACTCCTGCAATACGTGAAAACAACAAAAAAACGTGGACAGATACTCTTGTGGGATGTATCAGTATTCCATCGACTACACCAGTCAGAAACTAGCAAGCCAAAGTCGGGCGTATTGCTACAACAATAGGGCTCCATCTCAACCGTGGCCAACAAAAGAGGGTGTGTTATAACCGGTACGGTGACATAAAGCGATTACAAACATTGATTTGTAAAGACTATATGTCGTCCCACCATAACGTTAGTACGACGACGCCAGCTGGACTTACACAACACATAAGCAGGCATTCTTACTCTACTCATGAAAATAACCGTCAATTTCAAAAGTAGTGAACTTAACAAATAACATGTAGTTTATGTTATTCAACAACATGTGATCATCACCCATAAATTTCAAGGACTTTAAAACACAACATTAGAGCTAATTCACAAGTCTCTAATTTAACAGTATCAATAACCCGGAGGGCCAAACTCCTTACCAAACGAACTCTAACTTTCGTAGGACTTAAACATGGTATCCATTAAGTGATACTCTAACTAAAAATCCAATTCTTAGAGTCTATACACACCTCAAAAAATATGGGTATATTTGCTATATGTAAATATTTCCCAATAAGTCTCTAACTTGTTCTTGAGTCCAATTTCATGATTGTGGGTTCAGAATCAACATGCAACATCTTTCCAACTCACCACTTAACATATAAACATGTTATACACTTTCTCATATCATTCAAACATGAATTCATCAAGAATCAAGGTATGCATGAACAATTTATCACAAGTATGCAACAATTTACTAAGCATACATAAGGGGTTAGTAACTTACCTTAAAATGCACAATTAAACCAAAGAAAACAAGATCAAAGCCTTGTAAAGAAGTCTCCTAGTCTTCCTCTACACATTCATGGTCTGGATCAACAAATCAAATGGTTGAATAGAGAGAACTTGCACTCCAAACACTGTTCTCACCTCCCAACACACACAATGACTCTCTCTCTCTCTCTAATTCTCTTGGTTGATTTGGAAGGAATGAGGGTGTAATCTTTACTCCCTAGGGTGTAATAAGGGTGGGAGAAGGTGTTGACACAAGCCTAAAGTCGTGGAGAACAAATGAGCTTAAATGTTTTTAAGTAGGGAGTAAAACAAAATTTTTCGGGAAAACAGAGTCACAATCTGACCAACCTCGCACGGCCGTGCAAAAAATACACGCACGGTCGTGCCACTCTCGCACGGTCATGCCAAGTAAGCCGCACGTACATGCCAAGCCTCACAGACTAAAACTCAACTTTCTGTTGGCTCTCGCACGGCCGTGCCATGAATAGGCGCATGGTCGTGCCAAGCTTTTAAAAATCCAGTCACCTTTATTTCACTATATTCCCTAGGTTTGATCACTTGGCCATTCCTAGGTTGGTTACACAACACTTATAACACATCTAACAAACACCATAACTCACAATGATCAACTTAACAATGCATTATAAGGTGTGTGATGCATAAACCAACAAATGCAACAAGAATTAAAACATGTTTAATCTAACATGATATTCAAGAAAACTTTAAACACCCATACCCATGTTAACATGCAACAAAATAAGCACATTGGTCATAAATAAGCCTAGGGTATTACATCCTCTCCCCCTTAAAAGAATTTAGTCCCTAAATTCCTTACCAAAATTGTCGAATAGATGTGGGTACTTCCCCCGCAGCTCAACCTCAGTTTCCCACGTAGTTTCTTCAATCTCGTGATTATTCCATAACACTTTTACGAGTGGAATCTGCTTGGTTCGCAATACTTGCTCTTTCTTATCAAGGATCCTCACTGGTTGTTCTACATATGATAAGTCCGGTTCAAACGTGATTTCTTCATATCCCAACACATGTGAAACATCCCTCATATACTTTCGAAGCATCGATACATGGAATACGTTATGGATTTCTGACAAGGATGGTGGTAATACAAGTCGATAAGCTAATGTGCCAACCCTCTCAAGTATTTCAAAAGGCCCTATATAACGAGGTGACAGTTTACCTTTCTTCCCAAACCTCTTAGTGCCCCTACGTGGCGATACCTTCAGGAATACGTGGTCACCTACTTGGAATTCAAGATCTCTCATTCGATGGTCGGCATAACTTTTCTGTCGGCTCTGAGCTGGAAGCAGTCTATCACGAATTACCTTCACACTATCAACCGACTGCTTTACCAAATCTGAACCCCAAATTTTTGCCTCACCGACTTCATCCCAACAAATCGGTGACCTACACTTTCGCCCATAAAGTGCTTCGTATGGTGCCATCTGAATACTCGCTTGAAAGTTGTTTTTTTTTTTTTTTTATAATTGGGATCAATAGTGGTTCCCCACCTACCCCTTGGTGACTCGAACCCACGACCTATCGGTTGTAAGTGAAGCGTCTTACCGCCTGAGCTGCACTTACTTGTCGCTTGAAAGTTGTTGTTGTACGCAAATTCTGCCAAAGGTAAGTGCGAATCCCAACTCCCCTTGAAATCCAACGCGCAAGCACGTAACATATCTTCAAGTACTTGAATCAACCTTTCCGATTGTCCATCCGACTGAGGATGAAAAGTTGTACTAAAGTTTAACTTCGTCCCCATAGCCTCTTGCAATGCACCCCAAAATCTCGATGTAAACCTTCAGTCTCTATCCGACACAATACTAACCGGTACTCCATGTAATCTAACTATCTCTTGAATGTACAATGCCGCCAATTGATTCAAAGAGTAGGTCATCGCAATAGGTATGAAATGAGCTGATTTAGTTAACCTATCCACAACAACCCAAACAGCGTTGGAACCCCGACTAGTACGTGGAAATCCGGTGACAAAATCCATTGTTATGTGTTCCCATTTCCATTCCGAAATCTCAAGTGGTTGTAACAACCCTGCGGATCTTTGATGTTCAGCTTTCACTTGTTGACATGTTAAGCATCTGGACACATACTCTGCTATTTCTCGCTTCATACCATTCAACAAAAACTGTTTCTTCAAATCTCTATACATTTTCGTGCCTCCCGGATGCATGGTATACTTGGCCTTGTGAGCTTCATCAAGTACTTGCCGTTTCACAATCTCATTCGATGGAACACAAACTCTCCCTCAAAAAGTCAAGATGCCATCTTTATTCATCACAAAGTCAAGTGTCTTACCTTCGTTCAATTGACCAACTAACTTTTCAAACTCCGGATCAATAACCTGGGCTTCCTTGATCCGTTGTAACAAGACAGGAGTACCTCGAACATTAGTAAAAATCACAACACGCTCCGTCCTACTAGGACTCCAATCCCTCAAGTCCTCTAACGTCTTTTACTCATGAACCATCATACATGACATATACACTTTCCTACTCAATGCGTCCGCAACTACGTTTGCTTTCCCCGGGTGATAAAGAATCGTACAATTGTGATCCTTCAATTTTTCCATCCATCGGCGCTGTCTCATCTTTAACTCCTTTTAGGAGAAAAGATACTTCAAACTTTTGTGATCCGTGAAGACTTCAAATTTTGCCCCGTAGAGATAATGCTTCCATTTATGTGACGCTAACATAATCGCAGCCAATTCTAGATCATGGGTAGGATAATTCTGTTCCACATCCTTTAACTTCCTTGAGGCATATGCAATAACTTTCTGATTTTGCATAAGTACACAACCTAAACCTTCCTTTGACGCGTCGCTATAAATCATGAAGTTATCGCCACCACTAGGTAACGACAATACAGGAGCTGTTGTCAACCGTCGCTTCAACTCTTGGAAACTGTTCTCACATTTATCGTCCCATACAAATGGTGTTGTCTTCTTTGTTAAGTTTGTCATAGGGGTAGTAATCTTTGAAAATCCCTCAATAAACCTTCGATAATAACCCACTAAACCCAAGAAACTTCGGATCTCAGTCACTGAAGTTGGTCTCTTCCAATTCGTTACCGCTTCTACCTTTGATGGATCCACCGCTATCCCATCCTTTGAAACGACATGCCCCAGAAAAGATACTTCTTCGAGCCAAAAAGCACATTTACTAAACTTGGCAAATAACTTCTTCTCTCGAAGGACTGATAACACCAATCTTAAATGTCGCGTATGTTCTTGTCGCGATTTAGAGTATACAAGAATGTCGTCGATGAATACTACTACAAAGCAATCCAAATACTCGTGAAATACCCGGTTCATCAAATCCATGAATACTGCCGGTGCATTCGTTAACCCAAATGGCATGACAACAAACTCGAAATGACCATACCTCGTGCGAAAACCTGTTTTGGGAACATCTTCAGCTCGCACTTTCAACTGGTGGTAACCACTCCTCAAGTCTAATTTGGAATACACCACGGAACCCTGCAACTGATCGAACAAATCATCAATATGGGATAGAGGATACTTGTTCTTGATTGTTACCTGATTCAATCGTCTGTAATCGATACACAACCTCAAAGTACCATCTTTCTTCTTTACAAACAAAACTGGTGCACCCCACGGCGACACACTTGGTTTAATAAACTCCCTATCAAGCAATTCTTGCAACTGCTCTTTCAACTCTTTCAACTCTGCGGGTGCCATTCTATACGGAGCTTTAGAAATTGGAGTAGTTCCCAGTAATAATTCAATACAGAACTCAACTTCTCTATCAGGAGGCAAAGCATAATCATTGGAGAACACATCCGGAAACTCACAGACTACCGGAACTTCCTCTAACACCGGGGTAACAATACTCCTATCAACCACACATGCTAAATAACCCGCATAACCATGTGACAATAATTCCCTAGCTTTCAAAGTAGAAATAACATGTAAACCACTTTTAACAGCATCACCCACAAACACAAATTCAAGTACACCCGGCATAGAAAAAGTAACTTTCTTCCTATGACAATCTACTAAAGCATGATATGCACATAACCAATCCATGCCAAGTATCACATCAAAATTACGTATGGGCAACACTACTAAATCAGCATGCAAGGTGTGATCACCTACGAGTATATCACAAGCCCGGTACACATCCGAAGCCAACATATGCTCCCCCAACGGGGTAGACACCTCAAGAACAAACGACAAGGACTGAGGTAACACACACAAGTTGTTCACAAAATGGGATGCAACATATGAATGCGATGAGCCAGGATCTATAAGAACTCGGGCTCTACTACCGAAGATAGAGAGACTACCTCCTATAACTGACGTAGACTCCGGCACTCCTCGCTGATCAATTGCAAACACGCGACCCTGGACCTTAGGCCTACCGTCGCTATCACGCTTCGTGCCACTCAACTGTTGGTTAACACTCCCCGACTGACTACCTCTCAGCTTAGGGCAATTTTTCTTTAAATGCCCCGACTCACCGCAACTGTAACATATTCCCGACGGGTTTCCCGGCTTGCTCCAGGACTTGTCCTCCATATGCCCTAGTCTCAAACAATAACGGCATGTCAACTGACTATTCTGCTGTCCTTGAGAGTAAGTGTTACTGTTATTTCGTCCACCAGATTATTGTCTTGGTTGCCCATCCGTTTGTCCTCTGTTCTGATTTCCCCTTCGATTGTTATTGTTACTCCCCTGCCTGTTACCAGAACCTTGTCCTCGCCCATGTTGCTGCGATGACTGCTGAAAACTGTTCACATTTCCTCTCCCTCTATGCTCCTCAATGTCACCCTCAATGGCGTAGGCGCGATCCACCGCATTCCGGTAATCTACTAACTATAGGGAAAGTAGTTATTTTCGGTATTCGGTCCTCAACCCTTTAATAAATTTTTGTGTTCTCCGTGCCTCATTCAGAACCAAGTAACTGCAATAACGGGCTAGTTTCGTGAACCTCGCCTAATACTGTGCCACGGTCATGCTGCCCTATTCAAGGTCGTAAAATTCCCGTTCTCTCTTTTCTCGAACCACGGTTCGGACATACTGGGCTTTAAACTCTTTCAAAAAGTTAGGCCAACTGGGCTGCACCCCTTGTAGTTCCCAGCTTTCATGCAACACTTGCCACCAATGCTCGGCTGCGGCCTCAAGTTTGAACACGGTTAAGGTAACCTTATCCTCATCATTGCATCCTAGAGCTGCAAATATTTTGATAATGTGCTCGATCCACAACTTAACCTTGGTAGCATCAGGCTCCCCCAGAAAAGCACGTGGCTTCATCTTCAAAAACCTCTCGATAGTCGTGGTATTGTTCCTGTTTCTAACTTCTGGTTGTGGTACTACTTCGGGTTGTAGAGCCTCCACTTCAAGCTGGGGTATTTCTACATTAGGAGGTGGCATCATCCCAGTATTCAATCTCTGAGTCATTTCATTCATAAGCCCCATCATTCTTTCATACATAGCTGCCATAGTTTCATTCGAATTCCCTTGGTTCGGTTCAGGGGGAGTCATTTGCGGACGATTAACATCCTCCTCTTGACCGTCATTCCCTCTGGCACTCGTACCGATTGTACTAGTGCTCGCTCCGTGTCTAGTTAGCACCATTTTTAACCTACACACAACACTCGACGTTAAAAATCATAATAATAAAACCATACCCACCTAGGCCATGGAACCTATCCTGGCGAATAGCTAACATAAGCTCTGATACCAACTGTGGCGCTCTGACCCGGATCTCTATACAAAATCCCGAGGTCGAGTCGCCCAAACAACACAACCAACAAGAAAACGAAAAGCACATGGTGTAACCACCCGTACTTACAACAAAACACAGCGGATAAAACCTGGTTAACACAAGTATAAACAATCTTCGGCGTTAACATAGCCGGAAAACAACTAGTAACAACCACGAGTTTACAACTCGGGAAAGAAAACTACCATAACATCATCGGCCACAACATGCCGGAACCACAACATAAACCACGAGCTATAACATGCTCGGGAAAGAAACTGAATTTCTAACGAGGTTATACACAAGCACGACATACACATGTCCACTACCAAAAGAATGAATCGTGTTTACAAAACGCCAAGTACTACCCAAGCAAAGTTGATATAACTTTACATAACCACGTCCTTACCAAAACAAATACTATCGAAACCCAAAAGAAAATCTCCAGAGATGACTCGAGCTATCGTCCTCACCAGGAACCGCTAGGCTGGCTCGGATCTAAGGAAAAACAATAAACAATAAACGGGGTGAGTCGAAACTCAATAAGTTACTAAATGCAACTACATGACATGGCATAATGCTCAAGATATAAATCATAACATGGTATTAACAATCATGTACCATAACAAGATATGGATCATCTTCATTGATATACAAATTATTCAACTCACATAGCACCTTGTTTAACACATAAGTGCTTGTAAATAAATCATGTTACAAAGGATATTATATCTTTTCCTGCTTCAACGTTTACTCCTGCAATACGTGAAAACAACAAAAAAACGTGGACCGATACTCTTGTGGGATATATCAGTATTCCATCGACTACACCAATTGAAAACTAGCAAGCCAAAGTCGGGCGTATTGCTACAACATTGGGGCTACATCTCAACTGTGGCCAACAGAATAGGGTGTGTGATAACCGGTACGGCGACATAGAGCGATTACAAACATTGATTTGTAAAGGCTATATGTCGTCCCACCATAACGTTAGTACGACGACGCCAGCTGGACTTACACAACACATAAGCAGGCATTCTTACTCTACTCATGAAAATAACCGTCAAGTTCAAAAGTAGTGAACTTAACAAATAACATGTAGTTTATATTATTCTACAACATGTGATCATCACCCATAAATTTCAAGGACTTTAAAACACAACATTAGAGCTAATTCATAAGTCTCTAATTTAACAGTATCAATAACCCGGAGGGCCAAACTCCTTACCAAACAAACTCTGACTTTCGTAGGACTTAAACATGGTATCCATTAAGTGATACTCTAACTAAAAATTCAATTCTTAGAGTCTATACACACCTCTAAAAATCTGAGTATATTTGCTATATGCAAATATTTCCCAATAAGTCTCTAACTTGTTCTTGAGTCCAATTTCATGATTGTGGGTTCAGAATCAACATGCAACATCTTTCCAACTCACCACTTAACATATAAGCATGTTATACACTTTCTCATATCATTCAAACATGAATTCATCAAGAATCAAGGCATGCATGAACAATTTATCACAAGTATGCGACAATTTACTAAACATACATAAGGAGGTTAGTAACTTACCTTAAAATGCACAATTAAACCAAAGAAAACAAGATCAAAACCTTATAAAGAAGTCTCCTAGTCTTCCTCTACACATGCATGGTCTGGATCAACAAATCAAATGGTTGAATAGAGAGAACTTACACTCCACACATTGTTCTCACCTCCCAACACACACAATGACTCTCTCTCTAATTCTCTTGGTTGATTTGGAAGGAATGAGGGTGTAATCTTTACTCCCTAGGGTGTAATAAGGGTGGGAGAAGGTGTTGACACAAGCCCAAAGTCGTGGAGAACAAATGAGCTGAAATGTTTTTAAGTAGGGAGTAAAACAAAATTTTTTGGGAAAACAGAGTCACAATCTAACCAACCTCGGACGGCCGTGCCAAAAATACATGCACGGTCGTGCCACTCTCGTACGGTCGTGCCAAGTAAGGCGCACGGTCGTGCCAAGCTTTTAACAGTCCAGTCACCTCTATTTCACTATATTTCCTAGGTTTGGTCACTTGGCCATTCCTAGGTTGGTTACACAACACTTATAACACATCTAACAAACACCATAACTCACAATGATCAACTTAACAATGCATTATAAGGTGTGTGATGCATAAACCAACAAATGCAACAAGAATTAAAACATGTTTAATCTAACATGATATTCAAGCAAACTTTAAACACCCATACCCATGTTAACATGCAACAAAATAAGCAAATAGGTCATAAATAAGCCTAGGGTATTACATAATTTTTGTACACGATCCATTGTAATCAAGTTAGTTATTGCATTCAAGTTTTCATTTGTGAAAACTTGACAATAGTGTAGCCTTTATACTTGTAACTGATAGAAAAAATAGTGCACAGCTTTGAAATCCAAGGTTAACCACCTTAATAGTGGACGTAGCAGTTTTTACTGTGAACCACTTCATATCATGTGTCATTTATTTATCAGTTTGTGTGTGTTTCTCACTGATTGTCTTGATACTTAAGAAGCTTCAATTTTCATAAGTGTCATCCAATCTCTTCCTATCATCAGTTACTAGACTTAGTCTTATATTTTTATTCTTCAGTTGTTAACTTATCAAGAGTAATCTTTAAAAGGTTTCTATCAAGGTGAATAATCATTTTACATAGTCAGTGAACTGATACTTGCATCTACTGTCACACCCCAATTCAAGCTACCACACATAGCCTAAATTCGGGCATGACCCGGCTAAACATAATCCAAATAACCACCTGATAAACAATATAACAGCGTAAATAAAAGTATGGTGATAAACCATCCAACCTCATAAACTAAAATATACAACTGAGTCTTCACAACTCATCCAACCGATATAAAGACCAAAATAGAAGGCATCCAGCCTTTATATACAGTACAACAGAATAGTGCTTAAAACCTAGATAGCATAACAACCACTGTCTAACATATACACAATAAAGTCTACCCCAAAAGAATAACCACCTTCTAATCTCGCGACGAGCTGCACAGCCTCACGCACGTGAACCCTTCGCCTCGCTCCGATCTAAGGAAAACAATAATAAAAGGGTGAGTCACCTATGACCCAGTAAGATTCCACTAAACTTATGCATGTTATGCATGTATGCAACATTAATAGGATGCTATCACAAGCAGCATGTAATCAGCATAAGTAATAACAGATTAAGTCACAAGTAACCAGTATAATCAATAACCAACTAAGTCCCATTACCAGCGTAAGAAGGATCACGACTACCAACTTTCCCATACCAGTTGGAAATAATGACCAACCTACAAAGTAATGAGCTAACAATAGTTCATATTACATATTAAACAGGTAAAGATCACATATACCAGGATATAAGAGTCGAGGTACACCTCCAACTCACCGGCTCCCCTTATACACCATTCAGCTTTGAAGTTTATATCAAATCATTGTAATTATATAATTCATATATCAGATATTCCGCGGAACAAGTCAACATGCCCCAAGTCCCTACAACCTTGGCATCCATATGACAACACCACTCTTGTTCAACAATCTATTGCACTCCGCCCCATGACAATCAGTAGTCAACCAAAACCCCATGAAAGTTAGTATTCGAATGTGCACATCCAGTTAGTCAAGTTCACGTTCACACTTTATTCCATATTCGATTACAAATTCGGCATTTTGGTTATCCTCCAAGGATCAATTCGAGTTCTAGGTTCACAAACCAACATAACGAACACTTTAACCATCTCAAACCATTCAATATCAAGTCACAAACCCTAAATCTCAGCCATGTCACATACTTTATTCAAGTTGATTTCTTGCCGGTTTCGCCAATTCGAAGATACAATCAAATTACAACAATTCCAAGGATCATATGAACATCAATACACTTTATTAACACATACCCATATTCATTTTAGTCTAATAAACATCAAAGCATGGCTGAAAATCACAAAATTTCCATAATAACATCTTTGCAATTGATAATAGCCGAAATAAACCGATTAAACACAAACATGAACAAATTAATGGTCCCTTACCAAATCAAAGAGCAAAACCCTTGATTCACCCCTGTATTTCAGTGCTAGAACCAGCCACAAACTCACTTAAACAAGCTCGCTTGAGTTGCCTTGGTGGAAAAACAAAAGCTCATGCAAGAAAACCCTAGAAACCCTAGGTTAAAAAGTGGAATTTTGGGAGAATTTTGAAGGATTTGAGGGGTGGATTTGAGAGTTTTCTGAGTTTAGAGAGCTAGGATATACTCTTCCCAGGCTTACCCACGTTTTAGACCAGATAAGGAAGGCCAAGCATGAGGTGGAAATCAACAAAAAAGCCAAAAACACAAAACTGGACATTCTGTCCGTACGGCGCGCTAGGGCGCGTGAACAACGCCACTGTTCATTCAGCTTGTGCAATTTTTCTGTTTCGCCTCGTTTTCTCGATTCGATCGCTCGTACACCCCTAGGTATGATTGTACAACACTTATAACACATCAAAGAATGTCCCTAAAGATGCGATATCATTCTAGGATCGATTTAAAGTCACGAGAAAGTTCACGAAACCGAAAACAATGTCGACAACTTCTTCATTTTGTAACTTCAAATTAACACAACGTATTTCACTTTTTCAAAACACAATTTAACAACACGAAACCTTTATAACATCAAGTATATCTAGGTTCAAAGTATCATGGTTCATCTCTTTCATTTCGGTTCAGTTTACGCTACGAAACAATGCAAAAAATTAAAGTACCGAAACATGAAATCATGAGTTTACGACTGATCAAATCAACACCATGAACCACAATAATCACATTAACAATGCATGCACATAATTATATGATTAACATGCTAATGATATGCTCGGTTATTACATCTACTCACAAAGCATGCTGATACAACCTTGCTTATTCTTACAAGCAGCTTTGTAATATACACTTTCCAACCATTCCGCTGCCCCTACCAATATAATAGTTGGTTACTTTGATTATATTTGGAAAGTGAACCCATTTAATTTAAATTGAAAACGATTTATTTTAAATTGGTAAATAAGCTATTCACCCTCTCCCCCGCCCTCTAGCCTATTTCTGGGAGTCTTGGGGCCGGGACCAACAATCTTTCATAGACTTTTTGGTAGACTTGTTGTAGGCCTACAGCTCGTTTGGTCATGCGTTTTAACGGAGCTTATTTACAAAAAATGTGTTTCGTTTTGAAAACATAGCTGCGTTTTAAAACGTTAGAATTCTCAGTTTTTTCCTAAAACACAGGTTTTAAAACACTTATAGGAAAAAAAAAAAAGATGCATTTTGAAGTGATATCTCAAATACATTTAATAAGGAAAAAAACTGCATTTTAAAAACGCTGCACCAAACAGACTCCTAGTTGAATCACTTCGATCGGGTAAATGAACGAGAAATTATGCCTTAAAATTCGTCAAGGTGACGAGTAAAAATTATGCCTAAAAAATGAATAAGAGTTTTGTTGCTTTCAGAGAGAAATAAAATCAAATGAGTCTTGATATTTTATATTTAAAGTAACAATTTGACTCCATATCTTTAAAATAAAAGTTTAAGGACTAAAATTAGTATTTTTACATTTTCACCCTCCAAAAATTACTTAATGACTAAACATCTAAGGACATTCATTTCAAGTAGCACAAAAAAAAAAAAAAAAAAATGTCGTACCTGACTAACTGCGCACAAAGTCTGTATGGATTACTGACAATAATAAAAGGCAAAATACAAGAACTACTGGTGCATTTATCCCAAAAAGAAAAACTGAGAAGAGGGTGTTTAATGATTGAATAAGATAAGTCTCTAACACTCGCCCCACCCTTTTGTTTCCTTTTTATTTTCTTAGAACCAATAAAGTATTTAGAAAGCGAGCACGCACACCCCCGCCCTCCCCCTTGCCCCTCCCCCCCTTGCCGAATCTCTCACATGACAATACATGGATGTCTATAATGGAGATGGCCTCAACCCAAGGTTCTACCCCATTTATGATACTTCTCAAACGACCATTCCAAGACTGTGTCCCATTAAAACAAGCTGTCCACTCTTCACATCAGAATCACACTTACCATTTACCATCAAGTGCGTAGATCAGTTCGTAATTAGTACAGACTATTTTAATTTAACCATAGATCTCAGGTTAGAGTTATGGGAACGCAGCTGCGTTAAAACTTGGTAGCAAGAGTTTTACCATTCTTGTGGTCTTTGCCCGACTCGAAAGATTAAATTTCTCCGCCTAATTTTATTGCACTAAAAACATCAGACTGAACACTCATAAATTTAGTATTTTTGAAGTTATAAAATTTCAATTATTAGAATTGAAGAATATAGAAAACAATAATCAAAAACAATTTTTAGAATTTCGTAAAATAGTAATTTTTTAAATATATTTTTGGTAAATATTTAATTAAATAGACCATAAAAACTATAGTAGAACTACTTTTTAGAACGTATGGAGTAATAAAATTTCAAAAAAAATCAAAATTGATTTCATAATAATAAAGTGCTCGGTTGTCAAGCATCAAGCATTATTATCAATTAGGCTTAAAGCACTTCATATAAAATAAGGTTAAGTCCATACTTAGCCTATTCTTTAGAAGATTTCGTTTTATTATTAATATCCCATTGATTACAGTATCTAGTTCGAAAACAACGTAAATACCCCTCCTTTCAAAATAAGTATTTTTTTATTAATTTTACACGAGTTTAAAAGATTAAAGAATTCAATAAATCGAAAAAAGAAAACTCTATATAACCTCGTGAACACCCAAAAATAAAATCAATAGTTTTTTTTTTTATCTAAAAATTAATAAAGCTAATATAGAAAAATTTTTCAAGAATCTTTTATAAAATGAAAAGGAAACACTTATTTTGGAATATTTTAAACTAAAATAAGGATATCAAACCACTTAACAGTACTTCCTCCATTCCAAATTGAACGCTCCTTTGGAAAGAAAAATTATTTCAAAATAAGTGTTTTTTTTACATGAAGTAGCTAAATTTACATTTGCGATCTACCATAGAATCGCAGTACTATAATGTGAACACTAAGAATATTCCCGTAATATGCATTATCGAGATAACCTAAAAATTATTTTTTTTAATTTTCTTACAAAAAAAAAACACTCATTTTTTAAACAGGGGTACTAGTTATTAATGTTCAAGCCATTTCGGCAACATTATGTGTCATGCATCCATATGCTGCCTACTTAACAACACAGAGAAATCTAGACAATAATTTTTACATATATGCTCTCTCTCTCTCTCTCTCTCTCTCTCTCTCTCTCTCTCTCTCTAGTTTTAGTAACTGTATTGTTCACTTCTGATCCACAAAGTTTTTAAAGTACATCTTTGCTACCAAAAAAGAAAAAAACCATTTGTACATAAGGGCAAAAGTCAGTCTGAGAAAGAATTCGTCTGATGGAAATACGAGGGGAAGAAGACCTGAATCTCTTTGAAACAGAAAAAGAGAACATACTACAAGAACAAGACTATCAAGGTCGAGATCGAAATCAAGATCGAGAGCAGGAAAACGAGCCGACAGCGATCACAACCGATCTCAACTTCCCAAGAATCAACGAAGAACTCAATCTTATCGACAGTCTAAACACGAGTTCGACAGAAAGTACTCCTCAAGCATCTGATCATCATGCCGAGCCAAGAGTATTTTCCTGCAACTATTGCCAAAGAAAATTCTACAGTTCACAAGCACTAGGGGGGCACCAAAATGCCCACAAAAGAGAAAGAACTATAGCCAAAAGAGGGCAAAGAATAATTAGTAGTGGTGGTGGTAGCTTGATTGCAGCGGCAACGGCCTTCGGTCACTCGTATCATTATCCTAACCTAGCTTCTCTCCCTCTTCACGGTGCTTATAATAATAATCGGTCTCTCGGAATTCAGGTACACTCGATGATCCATAAACCTTCTTACGTATCCTCGTCAAGTTCTTTAGGGTTTAAGACCATATACGGACACAACGGATGGTCAAGACCATCTATCGATCAACAACCTGCTGTTGGGAAGCTGTCTATGCATCAGCAGAATTACCCTGCAAGTGCATCAACCGGTATGCCGTCTAGAGGCGGTGTTGGAAGGTTCGAGACGGTGAGAACAGCAATGGGATCAGCTAGCGACGAATTGGTTGGTGGTGGTTACTGGTGGGGAGAGGGCGGAGGTGGCGGTGGTGGTGGCGGCCATTTGAAGACTAATCACGATGATTGCCAAAAGCTTGACTTGTCTCTCAAGCTGTAACTCTCTTTTTGATTACATAGCCTTGATTTATTATACTTATATACATATATGACTCTACATATCTATATATATATTTTTCCGATTAGTTAATATTGTGTACATTTGATTCTTATACAAGTGTAAGAAATTTTGTTTTCTTGGTATATTTGATCTTAGAACGGAAACCGTACCATTTCAACTCCTCGCATACGGCACCTAATCGATTATTGGGACAAGTAGTTTGGGCAAGTTGTTATTTCTAAAAGACTAATCCGTTTACATATTTGGTTACTTGGTTTTAAGATGTTGTACATCTCAGCTATCTAATGCATTGATAGTTGTACTATATAACATCTTAAATCTAGCAGTAAAACAAATATATTAATGAATTATGTTGCTCAATCATTTTTCTTTCTAAATAAAAATAAGCAAAATCAGCAAATTTCATGTTGATTTTGCTTATCAGCACGTTTCGCAATTTTTGAGATGTAATCTCAGCCAGCCAGATGTATCTATCTGGTCCAAACTACTTGTCCGACGAAATGATTCTCCACAAAGGTGACAAGTAGCAATATGCAAATCAAATACACCTTCTCCTCCTGTATTATTGTTTTGTTTGACTTTTTTTTTAGTCAAATAGATTGTTTTTTTAAATAAAAATTTAATATATATATATATATATATATATTTAAATAACAAAACATGTAATTCATAGTACGGATGTAGTTTGGACCAAATTTTCATTTTAAAAAATAAAAATAAAATAAAATAATACTCCCTCTGTCTCTAAATTATTGTCTTGCTTTCATTTTTTATCCATCCCAAAATAATTTTCATGTTTGAAAGTTTTCTTTTTATGACAACATTTTTACCATTGTACCCTTTTTTAGTCTTCATACTTTAATTATTGGCTACATGCATATGAACATTAAAGAAAACTACACATTATACTAATATTAATAATCAAATTAATTATTTTTTCTTAATTTGTGTGTCGGGTCAAACAAGACAATAATTTAGAAACGGAGGGAGTAATATGTTGACTCAAAAAAGTCAAATAAAACAATAAAATAATTTAAGAACAATTGGAGTTCTTTAAATGATTGTACGGTCCAAATAACCGAATATTAATTAGCCCTAAAACAAAAAAAACAAAAACAAAAAAAGAGGAAAAAAAAAAAAACTCAAGACTTTTTGTGGATTGAGACACCAATTAATTACAGGAGTTTGTCGGCTGATTCGGATATTAAGAAAATACAAAGTTAAACGCCCTAACAAAGACATTACATTGATAATGTGATGTTGTCATCATAAAAAACATAAGTAATGAGTTGGGTCACATTTCTGGAATATTCTAATTTTAAAAATGACTCATACTTTGTCCTTGTGGGGATTTTCAGATGTTAATTAATGGAAGTAGGGTTTGTCTTGTGATGAACAGCCGTACGGCGGTTCTTAATTAAATACGATAACCAAATCTGGGAAAGATTTGGTTATAATGCTGAGATCTAATGTGATAGTCAAGCTTTATTACAACACATTTTTCCACCTAATTTTGTTAAAAATAGTCTCCGACGGTTGGTGAGATGTCGACGATATCCATCGAGGGCTCGAGGATCAGCTAACCGTTGGATGACGAGCTTATGTCAAGAATGATCGTCATGGTATCATCCAAGCGACTCGATTCACAAGCGGCCCCACAAGCGAGGCATCGAAACTCTTCCTAAGCAAACATGAATCCTACAATGAAGAAAATTGCTAGGTTGTCTTGGACAAGAAAAGGGAACAAATGTTCAAAACTAGCAATAGTTCAATCCATAGAAGGAAATTGCATCGCACCAACCTATCAACAACTACTTGAAAGAAAGAAGTTCCGGTCGCACGCCAGTAGGACTTAACATACGAGTAAATATTAAGTTAGCTGATATAATATTACTATCTAATAATAATGCAATAAATCAACAACTTTATGTAAAATTTTGTTCAGCATCAACAACTTCACATCAGCAACTTTATTGATTTATTGCCTTGTTGGTAAATAGTAATACCTCGTTCGAGGTATCACCATTGTACTCAATATAAAATCCCCCTCCAAAATCATCAGAAAGTCAAATCTAACATCATGTAGATAGAGAGAAGAGCATATCAATGCAGATTAACCAAGTGAAAGATGTCAAATCTACAAAGAATTCCCCATTAGTCATCAAATTAGTTCCAAAAACAAGTCAAAACATTGGAGAATGATTACAAACTAGACTATATAGTTTGATTTGGGCAGTACAACCGAGATGAATTCCTAGACTTAATACAATTGACTTTCTAGTGTAGAAAAACTGTTTGAATCCCCGAAATAGTTGGGAGAAAAGCCGAGTTGAGTTGAATAATACGCAGAGTACAATTTAGAACACGATTAGATTTGCCTAGTTTTTAGACAGGTCAACTCGAGCATAAACACGTCTGTCCGAACTCGACCCGGGGTTTACTCCTTGCCCTTGGTTCTAATGAGCTACTCAGTTCAGGTCGGCACCATAGCCACGGCATCTTTGCTAAAGGACAACTATTCTCATTGAAAATTCGCTAACCAAAACCAAAATGGTGAAGCCCAAACTCTAAATGCCTCCTTTATGTAAATCTCTAAGCCCTAATTGTAACCCTGAAACCATACTGACCCTATTCTTACCGACCTCCAGGGAACTCTAAAATCTCACCACCATCTTTCGATTCTGATCATCTCCTCTTTTACACTTCACCATCATCAAGCGCTTTTTCTATCTTCTTTCTGAAGTGTCAAATCCCTCCCACCCTTTTCCCCTTTCGATTCTGATCATATCCTCTTTTCCACTTCACCATCATCAAGCGCTTTTTCTTTCTTCTTTCCAAAATATCAAATCTCTCTCTACCTATCTATCTATCTATTTATCTATTTATCTATCTCTCTCTCTCTCTCTCTCTCTCTCTCTCTCTCTCTCTCACACACACACACACACACACACACGCACCACAAGCCCACCCAAAAGTTCATCAATAATTGTTAGTGTTAATTGGTAATAGGTTGCCACTTATAAGCCTACTTTCTTTAACATATCTATGCAACTTGGGATTGGGGTGTCACACACACACACACACACTCTCTCTCTCTCTCTCTCTCTCTCTCTCTCTCTCTCTCTCTCTCTATATATATATATATATATATATATATATGTATATATATATATATTATAGATGTATATATATATATATATATTATATATGTATGTTTATATACATATATAATATATGTATGTATATGTATATACATATACATACATATATAAATATATATATAATATATGTATATATATATTTATATATATATATACGGGGGAGTATTCAATAGTTACTTCATCTCTCTAACCATCAATGGTTACTGTTATATCAACCATTAGATCAAAAATCAAAAGTTAAGATTAGTTCCATTAAATGACTCACCTACTTGCATTAATTGCATTTCTCAAATAACCATTAAATCTTAGCCATTAATTTTTGATCTAATGAATAATAATAAAAGTAATCATTAGTGAGATGTAGTAACCATTAAAAATTCTTCATATATATATATATATATATATATATATATATTACCTAGTTAGGTACGAAAGAAAACTCGACCCAGCTTGAAGCACTTAACAAACTCAGTATGGCTGCCAAACTCAGCGCACTCGTGAGCCTCGGTCCAAGCTGAGTTGCAGTTCTCAGGTCAAACACGAGTTGGGTAACGGCCTGCCCACCCGAGATTACAGCTCTAGATAGAACCATTGAAATTGTATTGGGATGCATGTCCACAAATTATCAAGAGATGACGCGGTTCTGCAAAATGTTACAATTACATGAACCCCTTTTAATCCATTATAAAGTACGCCGAATTTTAGAGAGTTTGTCATCAATAGAGCTTTGCTAGACTTGTGAAAGGCCCAGGTAAGACTGATTAATCTTAGTGCCATTACATGAAAAAGACCAGGAATATCTTAAAATGTAGGTAGGATGACAAGCGTTAGAGGACAAAAACCAGAATCAGTTCAAATGGGAATCCTCCGCAAGTGTTTGGCCGAACATTGTTAGAGTTGCAACCCGATAGTTGCACACAAAAAACTAGTTGTTGCCCTTTGAGAAAAACACTACTGTCTGATGTAGCAGATAAATATTCCCTCATAGCTTTGAAAATCTTAGAAGAAGAGACTTGGATGGAGGTGCTCCCAACGGTACTAGCTTGGAAGGAAAAGATCAGTGCCAAACTCTGGCTCTGTTCGGTCCAGTCGGACATTTGAAAAGATCAGTTCCAAACTCTGGCACATACTTGAAGAAGTACCACATCCACAAGACTAGAGCAAGAAGATGTCATCTGGTGAGAGTAGGCCTATTCAGGTCATTGAACAAGATAGGGAGTTACTTGGAAATCTAGAATACTGGGGCATCTCAGCTTGGGATAGATAACTAGATCAAAAGCCAAACCTATTCCTCCAAAATTGAATAGAAGTTCAATTTTACTAAGGAAATGTAATCACATTTGAGTATTTTACAATCTAAACGGAATTGCAATTCCACCAATCATTGTCTGATTATGCACATGAACGATGATTAACCTTATCCTTAAGAGAAATTTACTGGTCAAAACTTTTAGCACAAATAACTTTGAAATCGTATGTAGAAGACAACTAGATAAGTGTCTATCTATCTGCATCAAAAACACTACAGACGATGTACAATTGCCAGATAATGCAGGGGAAATTGCAATCTCGTGCAAAACTTACTATATAATGGAAGCAAAAGTTAAATATGATCAGCAAATGAATAAGAGATCAGTAAAGCATGGGAAAATCTCTCTATTTATCTATAAAAGATTTGAGGTTTTCAAACCACTGAATAAGCTCAATTTTATCCTTGTTCGTCATATATTCATGCAAGAAATTTGAAAGGTTGTCATGTACCCCCCTTGCCTTCAAGAACTCATAAAGTGCACTCTGAAGCTTTTCATCCAAATCACTGAAATCAATCACATTCAAAAACCAAAAAGAGTCCATGTCAAACAAAATGTGCACCAAATTAACGACATGCATATTATATCTGACTGCTGAAAAGTCATAAGAGAAAAAAATATCAACCCTCGAAAAAGCAACCATACTCCATATACCAATTGAAAGGTTTAGTTCACATAGTTTAAACATTTTCAGCAAGACATCACCTAGCTTAAAAATCTCATCCTCTATATACAAAGGAATCTGACTGTTCTCTCTCTCCCTCTTTTTCATAAATAATAGCTCATCAATTGCAATCAAGTTCAATCTTTTATACAAAAAACAGTAAGCAACCAATTTCTCAGATGTAGCAGTAAATTTGGTGATAAACAATTCTTAATTTAGGTACAATGAACGAGGAAAGATGCGATTTGATTTGGAAATTAAACTTGAGATGCACACTTCTACTAAAAATGCACGAAATATAAAACATGAAGAAGGAATGAAATTTATACCTAAATTTAGGACCAGTGTAAGGGTTAGCCAGAGTTCCATCACGCCTAACTATGTAAACTTTCTGAATCTCCAAACGGTCAGGCCACGCTGAACAAGCGAACTCAAGGAAGTCACTTCTGTCACCCTTCGATATATCAACTAGCAAGCTGATATGGAGTTTGAGATCGGACCCAGTACCATCGTACCCATCAAACATTGTTGCTTCAAGTTTAATATTTTCATCCGCTGCAGATTTGCTCGTCAAAGTAACCCAGTTCTCACCAGGCCGATCTTCGACCGTAAAAGCTTCGAATTTCGTAACCGGCTACAGAATGATGACAAAAAGACAGCAGATAAGAAAGTGTTAGAAGCATAGATTAATGGGTTTAGTTGTATATATGTATATGTATAAGGGCCTTGGTGTAACTTGTATGTAACACGTATATATATATGATACATAGCCTGACCTTCTGTGTGTCAGCTTCTTCCCTAAAACCCTATGTCGTGTGATTTCTTCTTATTTAATATGGTATCAGAGCAAGGTTTTCATTGAATCTTCGCCGTGATCGTGCGAGTCTGTTCTAGGGTTAGGGTTGAAGCTTCGCAGTACATTGCCTTCAGACGTCTTCAGACGTGGGTGACCTTTTAAAATCAAGGTTTTTGATAAGATTTAGGACAAGTGAGGATATCATTGAAGTCGCTTGGAGTAGGCGACCTTGTTTGTGATTTTTTTGTTGCCAGCCGGTGCTGGAATAGTACCCCACGCGCCCCACTCGCCGGCGCGTCTGCCGGAATTTTCTCGCCGGAGTACCACAGAGTGGTTCGCCGGCCCTTCCTTGTCCTAGGCTTGTGTTTTGTTGTTCAGTTTGGTGATTTTTGGTCTAATGTCTTCTTCCGAGATGTCCGATGCAAAGGTTGTGGTTTCTAAAGTAATATCTGCTAGTTCGAGGATTACTGATAAACGACTAACAGGAAAGAATTACTTGATGTGGAGACGTGTCGTTGAAATGAGTTTGAAAGGGCAGAAGAAAGAAGATCATCTCACTACTGTTCGGGAGACAGATGGGACATGGATGCGAGAGGATGCTGATTTGTATTGGAAGCTAATGAATTCCATAGATGATGAGGTTGGAGAACTTGTCGCTCATACTACGAATGTTCGAGATATGTGGGAGTACTTGGCTATTGTGTATGGAGGCAAGGGCAATTTGAACCGTATTTATGACTTATCTTGTGCGATGTTTCGCCAAGATCAACAAGAACGGACTATAACCCAATACTTTGCTGACTATAAGAAACTAGCCACGGAATGGAGTTCCCTACTGCCGCTTACTACAGATGTTAGCACCATGCAGGCACAACGGGAACAGTTGATCATCCTTGGATTTCTTTGTGGTTTGCGACCTGAGTTCAGTACCGCTCGCTCACAGATTTTATCTGGCACCGATGTTGTCTCTCTTCAGGATGTTTTCTCCCGTGTTCTTCGTGCCTCCTTAGAGTCTGGAGTGAGTAATAGTGTTGCCGGGAGTGTTGGTCATCCACGTGATTCCTTTGCGCTTGTGGTTCAGGGGCAACGAGGAGGGGATAGTGGTGGTCGCGGTGGTAGAGGATCTGGTAGAGGAGGTCGCACTAATGGTCGTCGTGGTCGTGGTGGAGGCCGAGAGAGTACAGGGACTCGTGTCTGTTATCACTGTGGGAACACTGGTCATATGATTCGTAACTGCTGGAAGCTACATGGAAAACCGTCTACAGATCGCTTTGCTCATGTTGCCTCCAATTCTGCAGCACCTACTGCACCACCACCACCGAGTGAGGGTAAGATGGTGATGATGTCTGACGATGAGTTTGCTCGGTATACACAGTTTCAAGCATCCTCTTCTTCCTCCACTGCTACTTTTGTTCAGACAGGTAAACCTACTGCTTGTGTCTCTTCATCTGATTGTAAATAGGTCATTGATTCGGGTGCCTCCGACCATATGACTGGCAATCGAGGTCTTTTTTCTTTATTCACTCCGGTGTCGAGTAACCCTAGTGTTACACTAGCGAGTGGTTCTGTAATTCTTATTCAGGGACGCTGTAACATCTATCTTACATCGTCTCTTACTTTGTCGTCGATTTTATATATTTCAGATTTTTCCTTCAATCTCTTATCTGTTAGTAAATTCACTCGTGATCATAATTGTGAGGTCTCATTTTTTCCTACACATTGTGTTTTTCAAGATCGTGCGACGAAAAGGATTATTGGTAGAGGGCGAGAATCTGGTGGGCTGTACTTCTTTGAGGCTACGTCATCGACTGCATATCTGAGTTCTTCCGTTTCTCCATTCCAGCTTCATTGCAGATTGGGTCATCCTTCCATGTCGAGTCTTCAAAAGTTGTGTCCCGACCTGTCCATGTCCAATTTTACATGTGATGCTTGTCAGTTTGTAAAGCATCATCGTATTTCTTATTTTTCCAGAATTAAGAAAAGGGTCAAATGCCCATTTGATGTCGTACATTCTGATGTTTGGGGCCCTAGTCCGGTTGTGTCTAAGTTAGGTTATAGGTATTTTGTTACTTTTGTGGATGATTATTCCCGTGTTACTTGGATATATTTAATGAAAAATCGTTCCGAGTTATTTGATATCTTTTCGGAGTTTTGTGCTGAAATTGAGACTCAATTTGGTGTGCCTGTTAAATCCCTTCGTAGCGATAATGCCCAAGAGTACTTCTCTACTGTTTATTCTAAATTTATGGCAGTACGTGGTATGCTCCACCAATCATCGTGTGTTGATACCCCTCCGCAAAATGGGGTGGCTGAGAGAAAAAAACGTCACCTACTTGAGGTTGCTCAAGCTCTCTTGTTTCAAATGAATGTTAAAGAATTTTGGGCCGATGCTGTTTTAACTGCTTGTCATCACATTAATCGCATGCCTTCTTCTGTTCTTGAGGGTGAGATTTCATATCGTGTCTTATTCCCATCTCAGTCTCTCTACTCTGTCTCTCCCAAGATATTTGACAATGTTTGTTTCGTTCGTGATCATCGTCCTACTATTACCAAATTGGATCCTAAGGCACTTAAGTATATCTTCGTAGGTTATTCTCGTACTCAGAAAGGATATCGTTGTTTCTCCCCCGACTTGAATCGATATTTGGTTTCTACGGATGTTACATTTCATGAGTATATTCCATTTTTTTCGCCGTCTGTTGCACCTTCTATTGGGTCAGTCTCTGACGATGACTTCCTCATTTATTGTGTCGTGCAGTCCAGATCTTCTCCTGTTCAGCAAATAGCTCGGCCTTCCATCGTGCATGTTTACACTCGTCGATCGTGTCCTCAAAGCAATTTGCCTCCTGATTCTGCCCCTGCTGAGCCAGTCCAGTTGTCGCCTAATGCTGTCGCGGTTGAGTCTTCTTCCGACCTTGATGTCCCTATTGCTCTTCGTAAAGGTAAACGTAGTTGTACCTCCCACCCTATTTCTGACTTTGTAAGTTATAATAGTTTGTCTTCCGAGCATTGTGCATTTGTTACTCTCCTTGAGTCTTATTCCATTCCTAAGTCTGTGTCTGAAGCAATAGGTCATCCTGGATGGAAGAACGCCATGGAGGAGGAGATGAGTGCTCTTCTCCATAATCAGACTTGGGAGTTAGTTCCGTTACCGTCCGGTAAACGTGCGATTGGGTGTAAATGGGTATACACTATTAAGGTGAATCCGGATGGGACTTTGGCTCGTCTTAAAGCTCGCCTTGTTGCAAAAGGGTTTGCTCAGACATATGGGGTAGATTATTCTGATACATTTTCTCCGGTTGCCAAACTTGCCTCTGTTCGTTTACTGATCTCACTTGCTTCGTCTTATCACTGGCCTCTTCACCAGCTTGGTATGAAGAATGCTTTTCTTCATGGAGATTTAGAGGAAGAGGTTTATATGGAGTAACCTTCAGGGTTTGTTGTTCAGGGGGAGTCTGGGATTGTTTGCAAGTTAAAGCGGTCGTTGTATGGATTGAAACAGTCTCCACGTGCATGGTTTGGCAGATTTAGTAATGTGGTAACAGAGTTTGGCCTTACGAGATGTCAGAGTGACCACTCTGTTTTCTATCGACAGAATAGTGCAGGTATTATTTTATTAGTTGTGTATGTGTATGATATCGTGATTATGGGTAGTGATAGCACAGGTATTCGAACACTAAAAGAGTTCCTTCAAAAGAGATTTCAAACTAAGGACTTGGGTAGTTTGAAATATTTCTTAGGACTCGAGGTTTCCCGGTGCAAGCAAGGCATCTTCTTATCTCAGAGAAAGTATGTGCTTGATTTGTTAAGTGAGGCAGGAATGTTAGGGGCGAAACCTTCTGAGACTCCTATGGATCTGAATCTGAAGCTTACAGCTGAAGATGGTGAGGAATTTGCCGAGCCTGAGAAATATCGTCGACTTGTTGGAAAGTTGAACTATCTTGTAGTAACCCGGCCAGATATTGCCTTTACAGTTAGTGTGGTAAGTCAGTTTATGTCACTACCACGGTGTACTCATTCGAACGTTGCTGTGAGGATTCTGCGGTATCTTAAAAGAGCTCCGGGACAGGGTGTGCTATACCGTGATCATGGACACATGAGAGTTGAGGAGCACATACCGTGATCATGGACACATGAGAGTTGAGGGGTTTGCAGATGCTGATTGGGCTGGTTCTCCTTCATATAGGAGATCTACTACTGGATACTGTATATTCGTTGGGGGCAACTTGGTTTTTTGGAAGAGTAAGAAACAATCAGTTATGTCGAGATCGAGTGCCGAGTCCAAGTATAGGGCTATGGCTCTTGCCACATGTGAACTTGTGTGGATTCGTCAGCTACTGAGTGAGGTTGGCATTTGTAATCCATCACCTATGCAGTTGTGGTGTGATAACCAGGCAGCTATTCATATTGCTTCGAATCCAGTTTTCCATGAGCGAACAAAGCACATAGAGATTAATTGTCATTTTGTTCGAGAGAAACTTCAAGAAAAGTTGATTGCCATGGGCTATGTGAGAACCGGGGATCAACTGGCGGATGTATTCACTAAGTCACTGAATGGGAACAAAATGAGTTATATTTGTAACAAGCTGGGCATGTATGACATTTATGCTCCAGCTTGAGGGAGAGTGATAGAAGTATAGATTAATGGGTTTAGTTGTATATATGTATATGTATAAGGGCCTTGGTGTAACTTGTATGTAACACGTATATATATGATACATAGCCTGACCTTCTGTGTGTCGGCTTCTTCCCTAAAACCCTATGTCGTGTGATTTCTTCTTATTTAACAGAAAGTAACATTATAGTTGAAGTAAATGATGCTGAGAAGAATACCAAAGAGTATTCAGAGGATAAATGATACATTTTCCTTTTCCCAACTGAAATTTACTTTTGTTACTAATCAAAGAAGTTATTACATCCAAGACTTTAGGGGTGTAAGTATAAACCGATAATCCGATAAATCCAATTGACTTGAACCGAATCGGGTGGTTTGGTTCAGTCTTTTAGCATTAATGGTTCACTTCGGTTCTAGAAATTGATAAACCGGTCCGTTCGGTTGGTATACGGTTCAGCGGGCCAAACCGCATTTCACCAAACCGAGTTTTATATTTCTATTTTTTTTGACAATACCTCAGCCGTTCATCTATTATAAATCTAATCTAGCCGTTGATATGATACCATATACAAATAAAAAGGTAAACCCTAACATCATTTGTCTATACGCCTCCCTCCCTCCCTCCATCCCGTCCCTTTATTTCTCCTCACTATATCTACCTTTTCTTTCATCTAACAATAACTAAAAGTTGATCCCAACACAAATTAACACCTCTTAACGTATTCCTCCTTAGTCCAAGACCTCAAGATTCAATGGCGAAATCGGATCTTCTCTCTCTTTCATCCTAATTTGTTTCATGTGCCCTAAATACGCCTCCATCTCTCTCAAATCTCGTATGATGCTATCGCATCCTCAACCCTTGCCAAGAACACCACTGATGACAGGTCAAAAGGGATTTGGCAGAATTCATTTTTTCCATGATCATGGACGTAATTTCCTTGCTTGTGTTCTTTTGCAAAATAGGTTTAAATAATTAATCTAGTTCTTGTAGTTAATTTCTAAATTTTTTTTTTTTTTATCATTCCATGTAAATGTTCATTAATTTTGAGAAAGAATTACTGAAGTTTTTTTTTTTTATCAATACCTCTTTACAGTTTTGTTTTCAAAAACTTGCAGGCATGCGGTTCAAACCGAACCGATGAATGGTTTGGTTCAGTTCAGTCCAAGACTGTGGGCAGTTCAATTCGGTTTCAGAATACCCTAAAACCGATGGAAGCGGTTCGATCTGTCATTCTAGGCTAAATGGAACCAGACAGAACCAGTTACAAATTGCACCCCAAACATTCGAAATGATTACACGCAAACATCTTAAACAAAGATAAACTCAAAGCACATAAACTTGATAACCCACATCGAAAGGCCAAATATATAAACGAACAAAAAGACAGGAAATACTTGTGTTTTGAACCCGTCTAAGTCCCTCTAGTTTATGATAGATTGTATGAAAAGTAAAGGAATGCGAAATTTTGTTTTATCTTTCAATTTCATCCATATTTTCAGCTTAACAAACAGAAGGCCACTTTCTTTAATTTGTTTTGGTGACAAAAGCATCGTCGAGCAGATTTAACAAAGGAGAATGGGAGATTGTTGATTAGCAAAGAGATTTTTGAAAGCAAAAATCCCGAGAAAAATGGCTTGAGGAAGGAGACAAAAACACAAAGTTCTTTCATCGGATGGCTAATGCTCACAAGTTGGCGAAGCAGATCCGTAATGTTGTTATAGATGGTGCTTTGTTGGAAGATAAGTCTCTGATAAAGGAGGAAATTGTGGGGTTTTATCAGCGACATTATACATCAGCTTGTATAAAACCACCGACCAGACTAATAGGCCTGAATATTTTAATATCAGTTGCTCCGGAATTAAGGCGACAAAAGAGGCAATTAAACTTCCAAAGCACATATTTGTGGGGTTTTATCAACAACTTTATTCTGATTATGGTGACCAGCATCCAAAGCTTGATAGGGTGTCCTTTAAAGTAATAGAGCACAAAAACAAGATTTTTCTACAGCAGTTTTTTCAGAGGAGGTCGTCGCAACTTTTACGGAGTATGAGTGGAGACAAAGCACTGGGCCGATGGTTTTTCCATGGCTTTTTTTCAACACGGTTGGGAGGTGATTAAGGTTGACATTATGGAGGTTTTCAGTTTTTCCATGCAAATATGTGCTTTGAAAAAAGCTTAAATGCCTCTTTTGTCGCCTCAATTCCGAAGAAGAAAGGAGCAACTAATATTAAAGATTTCAAGTCTGGCCTATTAGTCTCATCGGTGGTTTGTACAAGCTTATTGCTAAGGAGTTATTGCTTTGATTAAGAAAGGTGATTTTGGTAAGGTTATTTCGGAGATGCAGCATGCCTTAGTGGGGGAGCGACAAATCATTGATGAGTCCTTTATAGCAAATGAAACTGTGGACGATAGAATTAGGAGTGGAGTACCTGGCTTGTTATGCGATTGGATATTGAGAAAGTTTATAATCATGTCAATTGGGATTTCTTGATTATTTGATGAATAGAATGGGCTTTTGGGACAAATGGAGTAAATGGATTTCGTTCTCTATTTCTTCGGTGCATTTCTATAAATGGAGAGCCTGTAGGTTTCTTCTCTAGTTCGAGGGGTCTGCACTAGGGAGGCCCTCTTTCTCCTTTTCTTTTCATTCTCATCATGGAAGCCTTAAGTTGCTTGATACAGCACACGGTTTCATCCATGGTTTCAAAGAGGGAAAGGATAGAGATCAGAAGTGATGGCGTCACTGTTTGCAGATGATACTCTCGTCTTTTGCAAAGCTCATGCCTCTCAGTTGGCCTATTTACGCCTTTATGTTGTTTTTTTTAAGTTGTTTCGGGGCTTAGGATTATCATTTCATAGAGTGAGATTATGAAGTTGGGAATGTGGAGAACATCGACTCTTTGGTATCTTTTTTTGGTTGCAAGGTCGCTTATTTTCCATCCTCTTATCTTGGTCTTCCTTTAAGAGCGGCTTTCAAAAGCAAAATCATTTGGAATCCAGTGACTGACAGATTTGAATGTGGTTTGGCAGAGTGAAAGAAAAAGTTTTTGTCTAAGGCAGGTAGGTTTACTCTTATTAAGAGCATTCTCTCCAGTATGCCCAACTACTTCATGCCTTTATTCGTTGTTACCACCTCCGTATGTAAGAGACTAGAAAAACTGAAAAGGAAATTTTCGTGGGAAGAATCGATGGCACAGCGAAAATATCATTTGGTCAAATGGGATAAGGTGTGCTCGAGTGTGAGAGATGGAGGGTTAGGGATAAAGAATCTCAGACTGTTTAACGAGGCTTTGATGGGTAAATGGTTGTGGAGATGCATGGTAGAAAAAAATGCTATTTTGGACGAAAGTGGTGGTGAGCAAATTTGGGGGACGGGATCATTTGTGGTTTCCCAATGGGATTTATATGCCCTACAGGGTGGGTGGAAAGGGGTAAAGAAAATTTTGGGATTTGTTTGGACGGAATATTTCTCTTGAGATATCTTCGGTTAAATTTTCATAAGACAAGTCGTGCGGCGAGATGGAATTATGGAGAGCTTTCCCTAATTTATTTAACTTAGCAACCAATAAAAATGGTATCATTAATTCTTTGTTACACTTAAAAGAAGGAACAGCCACTTGGAATCCAACCTTTAGAAGAAATTTCCAAGATTGGGGGATGGAGTCTTTTGCTCAGTTTATAGAGAAGATTTACTCGCATCAGATTGTTGGAAATGGAGAAGATGGTGCGTTCGGAGGGAACTAAGAGAAAAAAAACTCACTGTTAAATCGTTCTTTCACATTTTGGAGATTAGCAACAGGGACTCTTTTCCTTGGGAAGCTATTTGGAAGACTAAGGCTCCAAGGAGAGTGGCTTTCTTCGCTTGGTAGGAAACAAACAAAGCAATTCTCACAGGAGACAACTTGTGGAGTCGTAAAAAAATTTATATCAACTAATGTTTTATGTGTAAAGGGAATGGAGAAAGTGTCAACCACCTCTTGATTCAATGTCTGGTGGCGAGTGAGTTGTGGAACTATCTAGGTTATGCCAGGATCAGTCGAGGAGTTATTCCTGTGCTGGTCTTTTTATAAACGCATGAGGAGAAATTTCATTTGGGAAGATATCCCTTCAGAAGTTTGTTAGATTATATAGAGAGAGAAAGAAATCGTAGGGCCTACAAGAATGAGGAAACGTCCATTCCGATCATGAAGAAAACTATTCTTCACACATTTTGTTTGGTGCACAGAATCGGTCATTCCTTCTGCCAATTCTTTTGTAGAGTTTATGGATAGTTTTTCTCTAGTATAGTTTCTTTTGAGTATGCTCCCAGTGTACACACGCTGTCACCTAGTTTGACGCCTTTAGTGTGTGTGTGTGTGTGTGTGTATATATATCCTATCACGGTCTAGTTGCCATAATTTCCTCAAGAACACACGTACATGGTAGAACTGCTCCTATTATTTGAGTAAATTCATTTGATCCTTCCCCAGATGATGAATAAGCAAAATTTTTGTGGCAGGTTGATTATCTAGTGGACAAGAACCTTTGCCACTTGGCATTCCCATACATTTACAGGAAGGGAAGTGCTAACCATTGGGAAGCCTATGATTGCAAATCCAAATGAATAAACAAGATTCC